>CAJNIZ010001889.1:0-23059 GCA_905231905.1 Symbiodinium pilosum | reverse complement strand
CCCTAGACCCTAAGCCCTAAACCAGAAGGAGCTCGAGAGCTGAGAAACCAAGAACCTCTGAAATCTGTATCTAAAGTCACGCCACCAAGTCTCCCATTCAGTGCTACCCCTGCTTGGGGAGGATCAGGGGGACAGAGTGAGTTGGATAATAATGGAGATAACTAGGGTTACTATGCGGATCATGGGGGCTATTAACCTACTAAGTCCCCCTGACTCTCTTTTCTATTAGATAACGCCTCTATCTTGTGCATCTCTAAAGTTTGCAAGGAGTCAGAACCTTACAAAGACGAGAGACTGGTACAGCTCCCTTTTCACCCTAGCTGGCCCCCTGAGTAGCTTATTACGAAACAGTAGTGCTAGTCTTAAACCACGGTCATGGGGAGTTCCATGCTTGTATCTCGAATCCTTAGCCCTGAGCCCTAAACTCAAACCGTGTAATGTTGCCATGGGACGACTCGTCGCCCGCCCAAGACTTGGACTGTCTGGTAGGCCACCTGCGAGAGAACTACCGTTCACCCAATTTCAAGCCAAAAAACTTTCAACCCCAAAAACATCATCACCGTATAAGCCCCATAATATGCCCCCTGTCCCTAGGGGCACTGTAGAACCTAAATGATTACCCATATTGTCTTCTTAGAATCCTTACTCATCTATCCTTGACCCGTAAATCCCAAACAGTAGCTTTCACTCCATTTTCCATGTGATTCTCCATGATTGGCGTAAGATGCATAAAGCCTATACAATTCCCATGTACTGAAACCTCTATATAAAAGCCGAAAGGAACCACAGAATTGTTAGAAACTTCCACCTGGAGCTGCAAGGCTTCCGCGCCTTAGCTGACTGTGGGATTTGGGCTGGGTCTTCAACAAACGCTATTACCCCAATAATGCAGAACTGAATGGAAAAGACTATGGAACATAAGATGGAACCTAGTGTGATGTAGGAGTTTTATGGAGATATGGGGGGGAGTGGGAAAAGCAAATAGAAACTACTGCTGATTTGCCTTTGGTTCGAAAGGAATGGAGGAAGGGACCCTGCTTGCAATCCCTACAATAATCCAAAACTCATAGGCTTTTAGCTCGAGGGTTTAGGGTGTAAGGGTTTACGTTGTTTTTGTAGCCCTCAAGGGTTTACCGTTGAGGATTCATGGTTGGCACCAACCACACATGCTTCATGGATCCCACGCCAAGCAGCTTGGCATACATGTTTAGGGAAAGGTTATTGTAGGGATCCATTCCCCTTGATGCACTGCCCTTAACCAGCATCAGGTTGGCGTTCTGTAGATTTTCTCGCTGTATCACCTAATCTTACTGGTTGTTAGTAAAGCATCAGATAATATAATTCCTGTATAGCCCCTAAAAAATACATTCCAATATTCCCTACTAGGAATCTATAAGTAGAGGCTTCCTGTCATGAAGCCCTGAAAAGAGGTCCTTGGGTCTGGGAAAGCGAGTCCTGCTGCTGCGCTGAGGGGCATTCCGCGAAGGCGTTGATGATGTTGTCAACAGGATAGAAGGAGTTCAGCAACCTCGGGGTTTAGGGTTTTAGGGCGGAGGCCGAGAAGAAATGGGTTTCCATGACTGATTATGCTATCATCCTTGGTGCTCTTTCTTGCTGGGGGGGGGTAGCAGGGAATAAGGGAGTATAATCCCTATGCATCCCATTATATTCCCTTATTCCCTACTAAGAGCCAGTAAGTTTTTGTGTGGGGGATCAACTACCAGTGTTCTTCTCACGGCTGCCCTAGCTCCCGGGGTGCTGGTGCTACTGGATTCCATAATGAAAGCATGAAGGGGGAAGAGAAAGGGGTAGGAGAGCTTCTCAATGTTTCACGGAAAACCTAAGTGGACCGAATATATGTGGGGCCCTATATTTAGATTATTTGGAGACCATAGGGGGTTTTGAGAAGTCGCCGGGATGCAGCAGGGAGGTCGTAGGGAGTTTCCTCTGGGACTCCTGAAATATTCTGAAGATCTCCTTGAAACAGATAGCTCTCAGTTGAGATTGCAGGGTGTGTAGCTAGTGATCACTCCTTGAGAGTGAAGGGTTCTGGGCAAGGACTTCCATAGGAGGTTCCTGATAGTTTATCAGAAGACCTGCCAAAACAATAGAAAGCCTGTCAACCCTGTAGGGATTCACTCGGTTGTTATTGCAACATTGTCGCCGATTTCAGCCCCCCCGCCCCCACTCCGTAATACAAAAAGAATATTCCCACGACATAATAGTCTATCACAATTGAAATATTCTTTGTTGGGGGGGTTTTACATAGATTAAGAGTCTACAGCCTAATTCGTTTACAAACTCTGTTTTGGATCAGGGACTGAGAGGTCCGGACGGTTCATTGCAGTAGTTTGCGCTTTTGCTAGCTCTTCTTTTAGCTTAACCTTTGTCTTGCCCTGTTGCCTCACTTGGTTAGTAAGTGCGAGAACGCCGAGTTTGGCCTGTGACGAATTAATCTTTTGACAGATAGGAGATCGAGAGGCTCATTTTCTGTTGCATGCTTGATACGCCTACCGGCCATCGGAATTGATGCATCAGCGAGGCTTTCCGTGCAAAAAACAGATGGAGCAAATACTCGAAGGTTGAATGGAAGAGGAGGCCCCTTCTACCTGTACGATATGAGGCATCCGGTGAGTGAGGTGCGGTTGGGTATTTCTCAAAATAAACTCGCTCTCTCTCTCACAGGGACTCGATGGCGCGTAGCAATGCAGCACTTTACTGGTATTCAGCAAAGGCACCGTCGCGTGGCCTACAACCTCAAAAATGAACTCTACAGAATCCTGAATAAGGACCCCTTGCGTATAATCCTTGTATATATCTTACATATCCCCCGTGTTCCCCGTGCGTCCCAGTTTTTCAGAAATCCCAGCTCAGCGCTGCAGGCGACTTTTGCAAGTCCGAGGTACAAAAAGCTTGGCATCCATCCGGTCCCATAGCCAACATCCAAGGCCCTGGGGTAACGTGGCCAGGCATTCCTGAGCAGCCGAAAAAGACAACCCCTGCGCCCTGAGCTCTGGTAGCATTACCCCAAGAGTAATGGGTAAAATGCACGACCGAAAGAAAAAAAAATCGGCCATTACTCTACATCGTGTGGGTGTCCACTTGGGCCAATGGGCTTCGAGCCGGGACAAAATGTATCTGAGGCACGTGGTAGTTGATGAAAAAGCCTGCTCCCCAAACGGCCCTTCTGGAAGGTCAGTCATTTCCCCCACATTTTCCGTTATAGGCTTACAGAAACCCTCAGCGATTCCCCCAAAGAGCTTTAGATCAACTTCCAGGTCATCTGGATTAGCCAACTACGATTGATCAGCCACTGAGCACAGCGCTCTGCGGGAAGAGGGGGGGATGATATCAAGGGTTTCCCAAAATCATCCATTTTTGGGGTCCCCATAAAAGGATTATAGCATTTTGGGGTCTATTTTGGGGTCCCCCGATCTAGGAAAACTACCACGTACACGACCATCATGAATCCCGTATTGTGGCGCCTCCTCATGCGGACGCTCCTAGCCAGGGTTGTCTTCGAAGCTGGTTATTCCTCACATGTTTTCTTCCTGCATGGGGTCTTCTCATACCCGCTCACAATCTGACTGTAGATCAAAACCTAGACAGGCCCATCATCTTTTCGGCAGATTTCCTCTTGCAGGCCATTGCGGACCAGTTGCTCGAGGAAGCCTATTGCCTGGAAAGTAGCACGATACTCCTGGCAAGCAGGTCTCACGCCCCGAAACCTAGAGAGAATGAGCCCTGCCTAGACCAGTGCTCATTTTAAAGAGGCCAACATGGTATATAGACCCTAAACCCTAGACCCTACTGAAATTTGAGCCCCAATACAGACCCCTAAACCCTAAAAACCCTAAACCCTAAACTGCAACCTCAAACACAAACAAAATCAGCGCCTTTGGCTTGATGATGACTGGACCTTGCCGCCCGCTACCTGAGTTGTAGACCAAGGATTTCAAAAGGCTTTCGGGTTCGAGGTCTGGGGTCTGAAGGTTTTTTTTGTAACACCCGTTCGCAACTTTTCTGTGCAAGCGTATCGCTAAGGTCTGAGGGTTTAGTGTTTAGGGTTCTAGGGTCTTGTGGTTTAGGGTTTTCAGGGTTCAGAATTCCAAGGTTTCACGGTTTCCGGGCTTAAGGCTACATACTACCAGATAGTAGAATTTCGAAGAGGACATATTGGCGTTTAGGGTTTGGGGCTGGAGGAAGGCTGTAAAGAGCTTGTTTTCGGAGGATGTACTACCATGTAATAGATAGAGTTAAGAAACATCTTGGGGTTTTACAGCGATATTTGGGGGGTACAGGTTGTAGGTATAGATTGGGGCAATGGTGGAGCATCACATGGAAAATCGACTGCGAAAAAGGAAATGGACACTAAGGCTCTCGTGACGCCAGTGGATGTGATAGCGATGATGTCAAAGTCAAAGCGCTTAGGCTTAGGGTTTCCAAACATTGCTGAAGTTGGGAGGCCCTGGTCCAAGCAGTTTAGGTGTTAGGGTTTACCTGAACCCCAAGAGTATGTAAAACACTGGCTCATTGAGCCGTTTTTGAGGAATTTCGGGGCTAATATTTTACCTACTTCTGGGGTCCAGGTAGGGTTCTCCCCGCGACGCCTCAGCTCCCTCAGTTCGGCTTCGGGTGGGGGTGTTGGGCCGAAGGAACGATATAGGGGTTGCACGCGGACTGTATGGGCAGTGTCTTATGTGGTGGAAGAGGAATATGAGAACGAGTTTGTATGGATCTCCAGGACTTGCCCTGGACCCTTTTGCCTAAACCCGAGATATTGGACTCCCATTTTCAGGGTCTCTCTGCTAAGGATCCTAGTCTTGCTCGAAAAATTACACACCGGAATGAAGACCTTATTAGGCGGGATGTCTCAGGATGAGTGGCCATAGTGAACAGTGTAGTGCTTGTATAGGGCTATTTAGGGGTTGTATACGGATATATACGCGCGAGGGGCACGTCTGGTGTATGGCTAGGCCCTCAGCATGCGGATGGTTCTGGATGATGTTCAGAAGCCCTGCTATTCTCGTGCTATTTTCGTGCAGCTAAAGCATAGGTAGTTACCCAACCTTCAGCCCCCTAAACTGCACAATCCATTCGTACAAGCTCGACCATAAAGCTCATGAGGCAAGTGATCCGCCACAGACAGAACTCCGGAAAGCAAAGATTCCAGAAGCATGCCCACCGACTGGATTGGATAAGCTTAACCCTTACCCTGTAGCACTAAGATCCTCATCAGCACCTCATCAATCTACGTACGGCAACCCTCATAAAGTCCCACTGCGAAGACCTTCTAGTGCATTGATTGTCCTTACAAGCCCCTACACCGCCAAGATACACTTATGCTTAATTGGGCATCACGGAACGCATCCCTGACGAATCACAAATAACACCTGCAATGATCCATATAACTCATGCCCCATGCCCACCCAAGCATGCAAGGATTCTCTGAATCCCAAACCTTACCCTATCATAGACCGCAAGCTCCAGCCTCTAAGCCCTGAACCCCTAAGCCCTGAACCCTAAACCCTAAACCCCAAACCCCTAAACCCCAAATTCTCACCCAGTAGCGCCCTGCACCAGACCCAGTCAGCGAGCCCCCACCCAGCAGCGGACTCTTGCCGGAAGAGAAAGTACGGATTAGACCTAGGCTCCCTAATGTTAGGGTTTAGGGTTTAGGGTTTAAGGTTTAGGGTTTAGGGAAATTTCAAAATATGTTCACTACCCAGTTTAAATCCATTTTGGTACTATTTCCTATATAAGCCACCATTTTGGATGAGGTCGCTTTAAATTGCCCAGATGTTAGAACAAGTATACAAGCCATAGGGATTAGGGGTTTTGGCTTTTTCGGGCGTAGAGTTTAGGGGAATCTCATGCTACTTGAAGGTTCATGGGACTTAGCAACTACTTCTAGCGGGCTTATAACCCTCCTTACAAGCCCCCTGACTGGACTTATGTAAGTTACCCTAAGTACAACTAGGGTTATAGGACACCCAAATAAGTATTTACAAGCTCCAATGAACTCCCTAAACCCTAACCTTAAACAGGGGATTGGGAGTGGGGGGTAAAGCTGCTTCTTATTCAGGTTTCTGCAATCCCTCGTGCTTGGTAGGGAATGAGAACATCGGAATGAATCCCTGTACTCCTCCCCAAATAATATTAAGGGTTTAGGGTTCAGGGTCCCCAACAGAATCTTCCCTATACTCCATTGCCCTACTTCTACCACACACCGGGGAGTTGTGGGCTAACGACGGTTGTATAATCTAACCCGGCACTGCTCGTCGACCCTGCGCACTAAACCCTAAATCCTAGACCCGAACCCTCCTATGTAGTTCAAATTTTTGGGTAGTAGATTATAATCCCTTACCCAAGAGCCCGTGACAAACCCAAAGAGGAACTATATAGGAGACCTTGGGTAAACCCTAGCCCTGGGGCATGAGGTAGAAGGCAAAGCCTAGGCCCCCCTAAATCCTAGAACCTTAAACCCAAACCTTAAAACCTTAAAACTTACACCCTAAACCTTAAGGTCCTAAACCCCAAGCCCTAAAACTTGAACCCTAAACCTTAAGGTCCTAAACCCTAAACCTTAAACCCTAAACCTCGGCCCCAGGCTTCCTCCGGCGTCGGAGGCGCCGGCCATGATCTGCTCGCCATTCACCACCTGGGTTGCTGCTAAGGAACTTAAATTAAGTTACCATAATGGGTATATAGGGTTTAGGGTTTAGGATTTAGGGTTAAATTAAGTTACCATAATGGGTATATAGGGTTTAGGGTTTAGGGTTAAATTAAGTTACCATAATAGGTATATAGGGTTTAGGGTTTATAGGGTTTAGGGTTTAGGGTTAAATTAAGTTACCATAATGGGTATATATAGTAGATAATAGGGTTTCCCCAATATAGTAACTTAATTTAAGTTCCTTAACAGCAACCCAGCCACACTCGGGTGCCTTGCGACGATGTTCTTCTCGCTGATCATTATCCTCAGATGAGCTATAGTTTAAACTCCTTAAAGGGGATATATAGGGGGATTGTATAGGGAACCACTATAGGGGTTATCAGAGGGGATACTAGGAGTTTTGACTTTAGCTCAGATAGGGCTTGGCATGAGTTTTAGGCAATATCTCCACAAGGGTATTATATAGGGTGTATAGGGATCAATGGAAAAGAAAAGGGAAACTACTATTCAAGGTTTAGGGTTCAGGGATATTACCCCGCTAATGGAGAATCAAATGGAAAGATCATGAAACATGAAATGGAAACTGCGCTTATATGACATGAATGTTTACAAGGATGATTGTCTACAGTATGTAGGACCCCGTCTGAATTTCTGTTCCCAAATAGAGAGTTTTAATTAGGGACCTGTATTGTTATAGGAACTCCAATAAAGAGGGACCCGCATGAAAAGGGTGGAGTTCGTCGAGTTTTTTATTTGTTCTTCCTTTTTGTTTCTTCTTTGCTTCCCTTTTGGGAGAATGCTAGGACACTCCATGCCGGAGCTTGCTTTTCAGCAAAAATTAAAGGACGCTACAGCTACCTCCACTTCAGCAAAAGTGTGAGGACGCTCCATGCGAGAGGCGAAGTGTGATGACACCCCACGCGAGAGTTCGACTTCCACGGCTCAGAACTCGTAGGAATAATGGAGGAAGAGACATATGAACAATAGCAACAAGAGGATTCACGAGACAACTAATCGTAAGACGCTTCACGCCAGAGCTCGATTTCCTCAGCTAGGAACCATAACATGAAGACAAGTATGAACAATAATATAACTGTAAGTACTAGTATTAATAATAGCAACAACACTATTAAGACCATGACAAAAAGGATAGTATAATGATAAAAGTAAAATTCGTAGTATCATAATAAGAGCAAAAATGGTATTAGTAGCGACAGTAAGAAAAGAAATGAACGATAAAACAGCAATAATAATGCTAAAGCACGAAATAGAATGAATAATTCTAAGAAGAATAGCTATAGTCATAAGACCATGTAGTAATTCAGCAATAACAGTAACGATGGTGAACGAGGTGGCAATAGAAATAAAGGTAACAGAATAAGCAATACCAATACTACTGCTAATCATAGTAATAACAACAACGATGAGCATAATTAACACAGTGAGGGAATGAGTAATGAGGATGATAATGGCCGAGAATCGTACTAACCGTATCCATTTACTGACCATAATAGTAAAATCCTGATAATATGATACACTTAAAACGACAATTAGATTGGTATTAGTGCTGAAATTCAAAAGCACAGACAATACAAAAACCACGAAAAGTAATCTGATCTTGCAGCAATTCCTACAGGGTTGCACGACTTAAAAAGACGGGAGGGCTGGGGGGAGAGGCCCCGCTGTTTGCAAAAACAAAGCTCGCAGACCAGGTTCAAAAAGGATACATGTGGGTCTTGCGGCAATTTCTGCAGGGTTGCAAATCTAAAAATGCCGAGGTGTTTGGGGGGGGCGCAGCACCCATAAGGCAAGGGCCCAAAAAAGAAGAAGAAATAACACCAGCAAAGGGAAGATAAAAATGCGTCTTCCGTATAACAATGAATTTAGGCAAATTTCCAAGGAGGTGCTTCGCAAAAAAAGAAGAGCGCAAACTTTCGGAGACCCCTCCTAGCTGTGGGAAGATCCAACGCTTGCACTCTTTGTCACAAACCCTCAAGGTATGGGGTGCGGGGGAAGGCAGCTATATCCAAGCAAGGTAGGAACCTGTCTATTTGAGGTACCCTATACCATACTTATACAAGGACTTAATAAAACAAACAATTGCGGTTCTAGACCCCTGCGTGAACCCAGTTCCCGTTTCATGTTCCATGTCCTTTTCCACTTGACTCTCCATGAGTGGGTGATATCCCCGCAACAACCCACCTATATATATATATATATACACATGTATACATATACATATGTGCATGTGCTGCACCATGTGTATATATATATATGTATATACATATTACACATCCCACCCAGTAGTCTGGACCAAGCATCAGCCCTGGGCAGTCAAGCACGTGATCCTCCTCAAGGGACTCCTCAAAAACCAATGTTCGTCGAAGGCCATGCACCACCTGCAAAGCAGTTTACCATCCTCATGATGGCGGTTTATGGTTTACGGTATAGTTGTGAGGGTGTAGGGCCTCAAGCCCTCAAACTACTCCCCTCCCACCTTTCAACCCCCACAACCCCCTAGCATAAACCACATACCTGTTGTATCCTGTTGTGGCATACTACAATACATCGGGCACATTTAATGTTAGGGGGAGGGGAGTAGAAACACTCCCGGAAGCCTCACCTGCAACCCCTAACCGCACATGGGGAGAGAAAAGGAACGGCAGCGTGCTATAGGTGCCTGAATAAGTGCCAATATATATTTGAGGTCCATTTGAAAGGCCCCATGCTGCTGACTGTCGCCATTGGCATGCTGGCCCGCAGCACGTGTGGCTACTCCCCTTCGCATTGTACTGTACAAGGAATCTAGGACCGTCATTTTGGTAACTATCCCCATAAAACCACTTGATAACCCCAGTTTCCATCTACAGTTCCATTTTCCAGTTGAGTCTCCACCTGACATTGGTCATTATTCAGGCTCTGAGCCCTGAACATTACGTCTCAGACCATGAGCACAATCCCAAACTTTAAACCCTAAAGCCTATAGTATTTAGTCAGGCCCTTATAGTACCTTGAGCTGCTCCCTTGCCACGACCATGCCATAGCTTGCCAGGGCGTCCTCTGTAACCCGCTCCATCTCCATGTTGTTCATCCGGCAAAATGACCTGCGGAACGTAGCATATGGGATGCACATATGGGGATTACATAGAGGATATCTACGGGTAATCTGGGGTTGCGTGGGGATATACATGAACAAATGGCCCCAGAAACGGAGAACTGGACAGAACATGGAAAATGGAAGGGAAACGTTCTGCTTGTCATGCATTTCCGGGCGCGGGGAAGGGCCAACGGGCCAACCCAGCTTGTGTTTCCTAGTTTCTTGCCATGGCGAGCAGCGCGTACATGAGCTCAAACTCCGCAAGGTTCCAGGTGCGACATATGATGAAGCGATGGGATCGCATGGGCAAGTTCCCGTCATCCAAGCTGCCTGAGGTAGGTCTAGCCGCAATCACAAATCTAGCATTGGACCAATATAACCCCGACATAGCCCCTATGTAACCCATTATAGCCATCTCTTAGCCAGGGCACTTCGGGCATATGTATGTTCTCCGTCGTGGTTGTACGCCTCGACGCCCATCTGGCATACAACGTAGTTTGCTGAGATGCCCTCCTGGGTCGGGGCTTTTCCAAAGCAGAATAACCAGCTGGAGGGCTTGCAAATTGTGACGCACTTACCTGGACCCATAGGGTAGGAAGAATTATGATCTTGACTTTTTTTTGATGATCCTGGTCCACCATATTACCCACTTTTGGTGTCCAGGTATGAGGGGCGTATCCGAGTTTTCAAGGTCTTCCTCTGAAGGGTTCTGTAGGCTGCTACCCGAGACCCTACACCGTAAACCTTGGCCGAAGAGATTGACACATAGATCTATACTTATATAGCTACCCCCCGACGTCGGGAATTGCTAAGTTTGGGTGCCACGAAGCCATGCCAAGCAGGTCGCTGTTTGGAGAACGCTGCTTTATTTCACAGGTTGGCTGACCACAACACCAAGAATTCTCAAATTTTCGCTGTCGCATTCTGAGGTGCCTCCCTTATAGTTTGGACATTCTTTGGCACGTCAAATTACTGGCCCTAAACCCCAACCCTAAACCCTAAATAGTAGTTCTCATTCTATTTTCCATTATCCCAAGTAACCCCACTATGACCCTAATATTACACCAATGAGTAGTGTTTTTTCGGTGGTTGAACCTAGTAAGATCATATTCCTTATATAAAATACTATACCCCAAAAAAGGGTAGAATCTTACTCTATATTGGGTACCATAGTATCCGCAAATCATATACTACTCCAATGGGTAAGTTAACCGTAAGCCCTCTGTGAAGCAACTTGTCTTAGGCCCAGGCCGGGAAAGTAATCATGATCGAGGCCCCGCCGTTGGAGACTTGGGCCTTTTCCACCAGAAGCACAGGGTCCAGGTCCTTGTGACAGCCATGGGCACTTATATAGCCCCCCCAAGTAGATAGAATATGGGGTATATGGGGATCTTACTATAATATACCCCCAGCCATATTCTATCTACTTAAGGGGGACTATAACCCTAAGCCCTAAATTTTTTGGGCACTCAGGGAGCATGTAGGATGGGCTTAGGAACCCGAACCCGTATAAGCTTTGGGGTTATATTGGGATAACGGAAAAGAAGAATGGAAACTACAGAACTTATAGGGGCTACATGGGGGGTATATGCGGTATATATTGGGTTTATATAGGGCTAATGGAAAGAAAATGGACACTACTATAGGCTTAAGGGCTTAGGGAAAGCTTGCGGGGATTTACACTTTCATAAGCATACCTGCCTTGTCATAACTGTCCCTTGTTGCACACCCTGTCGACCTGGACACCTGTTTGCACAAAAAATAACAGGGTTTAGGGTTTAGGGGTTCGCCTTGGCTCTTTAACCGCAAAATCATGAACTATTTAACAGCTAGCAAAAGACTGTTATCTTTGGAGCGCTCATCAGTTAGGGTTAGTTCAACTTTTCTCAAGCCTCACCACATGTCCAGCAACTCCTCTGAGTTCAACACACGCTACTTAGGGTTTCGGGTTTAACTTAGTATCTAGGGGGTTCCCGAAAGTAGGGGTACTTCTTGGGGGTTGTTTTTACAAGGATGACAGTAATTTGGGCTCTATGCTGGGGTCCGCCTAGTTTATGGAAACTACCATTTGAGGCCCCACAAGGGGGCCATACTGTTGACAACCACTCAGAACTGGAAGGGTAGGCGAACTCAAGCGAAGCGTGCAGTACATCGTGCCGAAACCCTAGATAGTAGCTTCCATGTGATTTCGCACTTGACGCTCCACCTTTCCTAAACCTTTTGATTCTCAACTACTTCGCACTCTCTATCTCTCTCTGGTGCCTCAATTCCGTGTCAACGTCAATGAGCGCCACACTGTCTTTTGCAGCGCAGCACAATTTCAGGACCCTAAGCACTAAAAGCCACCCTATATGTCGGTTTACGTTTTTAGGGTTTAGGGTATCCAAACATCTCCCCAAATATCCCTATATCTCTATAGATCCCAATACGTCGTGCCTGCGTTCGACTGGGCTTCAGCTGGGCTTCAGCTGGACTACAGCTTCATGGGCAACTTACAATCAGTCAACATCCAGAAGTAAGGCTCTTTTCATGGGCTACTATGGGTTTCCCAGGACCTTGTTAAGGGTCATTGGGGATTATTCGGGCTTATTTAGGCTGATAAGGCTATATCAGGCCGATTAGTTGGGGGGGGGCATGGCAGTCCTATAACATTTTGGGACTAACCCCCTACATAAACCACCATTTAGCGGGCTGAGGTCACGAGAATTTGCCCAGAGCCTCTCTCCAGATGTCCATGAGTTCAAACGGCTGCGTACAATGGTGAGTGCTGTTGAGCGTCGTCATCAGGATAAGACATGTAAATGTCGAACTCCTTGATTTCCTGATGGGAGGTCTTGACACAATTTAGGGCGGGCGACTAAGATTACGAGGATACATAGGAGTACTGGAGAATCAAACGGAAAAGAACACGGAACATGAAATGGAAACTGTGATGATACCGCGGGCTATCTCTAGGTCAGGATAGGTGGCCGTTTAGTTCAGGAGGGCCATCCCAGTAGCGCACGGAATGTGTTGCCAAGGCGCAGTAAGAGATTCACCTTGGATCCCACTGTTTGGCACAAGAGGATTCCCGGACAACAAAAATCTACTTTGGGGCACAGTCGATCACGGATTTAATATATATATATATATGGATGATGAAGCAAAGACAAGGTTGGTGTTTTGAGCCTTTACCCTAACCCTGCTATGTAGTTCCTTTTTGGGTAGTATGTTAGAATCCCTGTCCAAAAAAACCATAGCAGACCCAAAAAGGGACTACACAGGAGACCTTGGGTGAACCCTAAACCCTAAATCCTAAACCCTAAACTCCCTCCACATCCAATGCTGTGCCAGTCAGGTCGCTGGTTGGATCCCAGGATACAAATCGCTCCATGCCCTCGTAGTAGATCCTTGGGTTTAAGTAGGGGTTTGGGGTTTAGGGTTTAGGGGTTTGGGGTTTAGGGTTGAGGGTTTAGGAGCTTGCTAGCTTCGCCCTACACCCTGTAGCCCCCCTTAAGTAGATACAATATGGCTTTGGGCATCTTACAATAAGACCCCCATATACCCCATATTCTATCTACTTGAGGGGGACTGTAAAGCCAAATCATGTCTGAAACGCGGTTGTTGCAAGACTTGTTCAGGCTCTTGGCATCTCGCTCTCCACCAAGCACAAGTAATGTTAAGGCATGCTCAACAAATAGTGAGGTGCAGAATTCTGATATACAAGTCATCTTGAAGAGACTTATGCCACCCCAAATCAAGTCCCTCATAATTAGCTGCCCAGACATTGCAGGGCCCATTTAACAGCTCAGTTTGAGGCGAAGAAAATACCTTCAGATTTCTGAAACGCCGTTAAACCCTGAGGCCTCCCCTTAAATAAAACAGCTCCACGCATTCGCGGCTAGGGCTCTCCCCTGGAGGGTCCGACTGGAAAAAGCGATCCCGGAACGGCATCTGCTCGCACTCCGGGTCCAGCCTTGACGATGTTGTGAAGTCCCCCTTAAGTAGATAGAATATAGGGGTAATATGAGGATAATGGAAAAGAAAATGGAAACTACTATTTAGGGTCTAGGGTTTATAGTCTCCCGTAAGTAGATAGAATATGGGGTATATCGGGATCTTATTATAATACACACAAAGCCATATTCTATCTACTTAAGGGGGGGCTATACACTGCGCAGACCGCCATGGACGGATCAACCTCACAACCTAGCTGACGGCTCCCCTTCCCTAGAATGTAGGGGCCTTTGAATCCACGGTCGCCTACAAATTGAACCCTTGCAACGTCAGTTTGCCAATCCTCTGGTGAGCTTTTCGCTATCCTGCTATACTGTGGTGAGGCGGCCATGCTTTCCACCCAAAAACCCCATTGCCTCAAGCTCCCCTTCACCATGAAGTTGCCACCATGACAAGTCATAATCATGACGTTCTGCAATGGGGCCGAACTTCCTACATACCCATGAATGGCAGGCCCTCTGCAACACAGACCCATTACGTGACAAGACAGGCCCCGCAATTAAGCAGCGTCTGCATAAAGTACGCGAATCCAAGATAATATATCTGGGATCCTCAATTGCTATTGTAGATACCTACGGCTCTATGAAGGAAGTCCTGCCATTTCCGTGGCCCTGGCTCATTTCTGAAGGTCACCTCAGCCTCCACCCACACCAGCCATTCCTCATCAAATTCGCCCTCCACCTCAGCGTGCGGCACGAGTCAAGACATGTCCAACAAATGCCGGAGGTCGGAATCACGCTGAAGGTGGAAGTCTATAGATTATACCTAGTTTTACCTAAACCCTAAACCCTACTTTTGGCCCTAAAGCCAACAACGAGTACCTACATCCGCCCAAGGGGAAGGATCACACACAGAACCCTGCGCGTGCCTTGTCTGTGCAAAGTTCCACGAAGATTTGTTGTTCTTCCGACTGTTCAAAAGCCTCCACAATGTCCCACCAGTCGAGCTTACCTGCAAGGCAGACGTGAGGTTCAAGTGGTGAAGGGCTTTTGCCACTGGCATGGCCAATGCAGCAAAGCAAGGGTGCCATTTGGTTGCTGATTTTCTGGACCGGGAGTAAGTGCCGAGGAGGATTGACCGGAGTTTGAAGGCTTTTTACTGGAAACTGTTAGGAATCTGTATGAAGTTACTATAATAAGGAATACCTATCACTAACTAGATGCCCACATCATGGCAGCTTAAACCCTACACCCTAAACGCCAGGGTACACGGGGATGGGAGTCAGTGGTCTCTCAACCAGCTTACTGTTACGAATTTGTATGAAGTTACTATATTAAGGAATACCTATCAGACCTATCATTCACTAGATGCCCACATCCTGGCAGCTTAAAGCCTACACCCTAAACGCCATAATGCCCTATAGCAACGTATTTTTTTTAACCCAGGACTGAGGTGCCGGCCTGAAAGAACTCTGCACTATAGCAACGTATGAAATGCCTTAAAAACAACCCAGGTAACCCTATACAGTAAGTCCCCCGTAAGTAAATAGAAGATGGGGGATCTGGTTATAGTATACCCAAAGCCACAGTCTATCTACTCAAGGGGGTCTATAAACCTTAAACCCCAAACTAACCCTAAATAGTAGTTTCCATTTTCTTTTCCTTTATCCCTATATAATACACCTATATTCTATCTATTTAAGGGGGACTATAAACCCTAAACTACCCTAAACCCTGAAGAGGGTTTAGGGAGCTACGCAAATCAGTCCTGCAGGATGATGGGAGTCAGAGTGGTCTGGTCTCTCAACCAGCTTGGCATAACAGAGGTATTTCCGTTTAGGGTTTAGGGCTTTGGGGTTGAGCACAACAGAGGTATCTCTGTTTAGGGAGGCTAGGGCGCAACAGAGGTATTTGTGGATGCCTAAAAAATCTTCAAATGAAGCGCGACAAGGAAAATGATCCGGCGGAACATCAGATTGCCTTTCTTTTCAAGGACCAAACCTTCTGGAACCCTAGGCCCTAAGCCCCAAGCCCAGGCTTGCTTCGTTGTCCTGGCCTTCTGCGACGTCTTCCCCGGACGACTTGCGCAGGGTGATGAACACATCTTGCAGCCTACTACAGGCTGAGCTGGAACCATGGCTACTCACGGTAGCAGCGCTGGCACCATCACAACGTCCAGCAACCCCTCTGCTGGAAATGACTTGGTTTCAGCACGCCCGGATATTCAGACTAATGCAAATACAGAAACCTTATGTTCAGCAAGCGCTCCAAAACTTACAGTCGAACTTGCCTGCCCGCGCCCCTGTCTTAGCTAGTTGTGCTACTTGGGACGGCCCGCTTGGGCTCGGTAGCACTCATATGAGCCATTGTCTAAACTCCTAGTATCCCCCTTAATAACCCCTATAGTAGTCCCCTATACAATCCCCTATATAACCCCCCTTTAAGGAGTAAAGACTATAGCTCCTATAACCTCGATAATCCCCGTTAAGGGGAGCCCTGATGGGGCTTAGGCTTTAGGCACCTCCGGTCTGCTGCGCCAAGCTCTAGGGACTGGTTTGGCCCGATGATCGCTTCATCCAGCTCCTGGTAAGATTTAGGGTTGAGGGCTTAGGGGTTTAGGTTTAGGATTTTGGGGGTTTCCCAGAATTTGGGGTACCTTTTTGGGCTTAGGGGTTTAGGTTTGAGGGTTAGGAGTTAGGGTTTAGGGTCTAGGATTTTGGGTTTTAAGGCTTAGTATCTTAGGGTTCAGGATTTAGGGTGGCAACCTGCAGATCGTTGACCTATCTACCTGGTACTTGGACTGGAAGTGTGAGATGGTTCGACCGGGGCTTAGACCAGCAAGCATGGAACTTCTGTGGTATGACCTCCTCATTCTCAGAATGCTCTGGATATCTGCAAGCTACCCAGCAGGTCCTGAGTACGGGCATCTTCATCGTCGTCAATGTCCAAACCCTGAGCTTGGCAAGCCATTTGCTACCAGTAGAGACAATCAGGAAGAGGTTTTGCCACTTGCATGGCTGAGGCAGCATGGTAAGGTTAGAACCTGGGGGACGAAATTTCAGGTCCAGAGTAAAGGGGGTCCAAAAAACTGGGATGTCCCTGTTGGGATTGCCTATGATTCAATGATCAGGGTTATAATATGGTTCTTTTGTATGGGCTGGGGCCCAGCTTTAAGGAAATCACCACGTCTTGTCACTCTTGTCAACGCCACGGGTCCACGTCCAGCGGCTGAAAGATGCCAGTCTTGTCGAAGTTCTGACAGACACCAGAGCGAGTGTCCTTCTCACGGCTCTCAACCCAGAACCCACAGCCCTGAACACTAAGCCCCAAACCTATAGTCCCCCTTAAGTAGATAGAATATGGCTTTGGGTATATTGTAAAAAGATCCCCATATACCCCATATTCTATCTACTTAAGGGGGACTATACACCCTAAGCCCTAACAAAGCCGAAATCCAGGCCCTGACTCACCACAGTGAGTCCTTCTCACACTTTACGCTGCTTTCACCCATGTAGGCAGTCAAGCAGAAATCAGACTTGCAGTCCTTGGCTTAGGTCAACTCACACGATGGATGTTACCACCTCAAACAGTGATGTACTACAAGGTCTGGATATCGAGTAAGATATAGGTTGACACACCCCAATGCATTACAATAACATGTATCTACACATTACATACATACTTAAGAAAACATTTAGTCTTATTATCATTATTCTCATTCATATTATTGGCATGTATCTACACATTACATACAGATATATCCACTTAATAACAACTCTATTATTCTCATCAGTATTCTTGTTATTGTTACTGTTATGATTATCACTGCCAAGCCCACATCCAAGCCAAGGGGCTCGGAAGTCATTCCAGTTCTTGTGGTAGCATACCCTGATTTTGCCTCCAGTGCATTTTTCTGGGGGTTGCTGTTAAGAAGGAACTTAAATTAAGTTACTATATTAGGGAAACCCCATTATTTACTATATATACCCATTATGGTAACTTAATTTAAGTTCCTTAACAGCAACCCAGTTTTTTGGGGTGATGGCAAGAAGAAACTTTGCCTCCTCGTAGGAAGGAAGGAAGGATGAAATGGCTCCCATGTAATCACCATACGAAACTCAAACCCTAAACCCTAAACCCTAAGCCCTAAACCCAATTGCCCTGCATCCTAAAGCCTCGACCCCTAGACCCTAAACCCTGTTAAGAAGAGACACGGCCCAGAGCAGGAGGACTCACCCCAAACCTGGTTTAGGGTTTAGGGGCTTTCTAACGTTTGAACCCCAAAAAACCCCGTATACCTTTGTCCCCATAATTACCCCAAAAATATAGAACCCTGCTATGCCCCTAGATATCCACCCTGAACCCTGAACCCTTATGCCCCTAGACATTCTTTTGCCAGTAGACCCTAAACCCTAAACCCTAAATCCTAAACCCTAAACCCTACATCCTAAACCCCTAAACCCTAAATCCTAAACCCTAACCCCTAAACCCTAAACGCTGAATCCTAAACCCTAACTCCTAAGTAGCTAAGAAGCTGAGGATGACCAACTGCTGCGGATGTTTGCCATGGATGTTGAACTCAGCGAAGTGTTCCACGAAATACCTTCGTGGTATAGTCCCCCTTAAGTAGATAGAATATAAGGCTTTATAGGGGCTACATAGGGATAATGGAAAAGAATATGGAAACCACTGTTCAGGGCTTAGGGTTTGGGGTCCCCCTGAGGTAGATAGAACATGGGGTATATGGGGATCTTTTTATAATATATCCAAAGCCACATTCTATCTACTTAAGCGGGAATATAGGCCGGGTCCTGCCCTCAAACAGTAACAGTCTCTAACAGGGGTAATATGAATGACATGATAAATGTGATCCAGCAGTTAAAGAGTGGGGGGGGGGGCAGGCAGTACCCGAGTTGTAGGCACTTACAAAACTGAACTATGGTCAATACCGCGAAGATCACCGGGACTTGGATTAGTGGTACTACTGCGAAGATCGCC
Source organism: Symbiodinium pilosum (assembly GCA_905231905.1). Classification (NCBI taxonomy): domain Eukaryota; class Dinophyceae; order Suessiales; family Symbiodiniaceae; genus Symbiodinium; species Symbiodinium pilosum. The sequence goes on along the minus strand of CAJNIZ010001889.1, from coordinate 4,353 downwards.
GGGACTTGGATTAGTGGAACTAATGACCTCGTATCATGACCCCGGCAACTCCGCAAAAAGTCCCTGCAGAATCCACGAGCCTCACCCCACCATGTCCAACCATGTCATGTCCTAGAAACATACTTATCCCCCCCCCCAGAATTTTACTCGGAGGGTCAGGGGGACTTATTAAGTAGGTTAATAACCCCCATAACCCATACGTAACCCTAGTTATCCTAATTACTAACCCACTTACTGAGTCCCCCCCCAGGAATTCTATCCCCTCAACAACATGGCCACTGGAGCTCCCCCCGCATAAATCCCAACAACACCCAGGGTTTAGGGGGTTTAGGGGTTTTGGGACCCTACAGTAACAAACCGTTTGTCAAGTCCTACGGCAACATTCTCATCACTTCGCAGCAGCATAAAACAACACACAGAAATAACGCAGTGGATTCCACAGTGTGTTCTCCAATACATCACGAGGCCTGTGACACGGGGATAGCCACGGGAAAGGACTAGATGCCACCAGCAGAGAAGACCAGCATGATGTGGTTAAGGTTTAGGGTCCAGGGTTTGTGGTTTACGGGCAACCCCAATTTCTTACAGCTTAGCAGGAACTACACCCCAACTAAACGGAATAACCCATAAAACTACCCCCTAAACCTTGGGTCCTGCCCCCACCCAGTAACGGCCTATAATAGGGGTAATATTGAAGGCTATATATAACCATAATATACATATTATCCAACTGTTGCTGGGTGGGGGCAGGACCCAACCTAAACCCACCAGCAGAGGAGCTCCAAAGAGTTCGTAGGAACGGCAAAGTTCGACTTTAGGATGCGAAGTGGCAGGTCGAAGACTGTGCTCCTCTGAAGGGGACGCCATGGGAGTTTAGGGTTTAGGGTAACTTCAAACATACCCCTCAAATAGAATGGAGGGGGGGAATTCCTCAAACATGTCGTTGCCTTTTTGGCGGGTACCTATAATAACGCCTCTAATACATTGGGTATACCAGGCGTGCGTCTATGTATGGAAACAACAATGTAGGCCAGCAAGGTGTATAAGGGGTATGGAGGGACTGCAGAACAATTCCATAGGGAAAATGCATGAGCCCACAGGGCCCTAGAACACGAGCGGCGACCCGCCGCATGGCAGGGTATCTGAGCATACTTCTTGAAGCACTCTCATCTTGTCACGGGCCAAATGACGATTAGAGTTAGACCTACGGAAATGTATAGATAAGCTAGGTTCTTTGGAATAGCCACCCCAGGCAGCATTCCAATAAACAGGATTCCCTTGTGTGGGGTGCTTGTACAAGGGCTCGCCCTCTGCTGTCTACTAAATCCCAGCTAGGAATGTCAACGTTTAACTCCTCACCGTATCCCGACCCCGAACCTTAAATCACCATAGAGAACCAGGAAAGGAAGCCGCGCAAAACTTCCTAGGCCGTCGCCTGGGCTTGATGAAGACCTCATTGGACCAGTCAGAAGTTGCCACATGCTCCTGTCTCTTGGAGATTAGAAGCTTGCATTTTTCCGGTTTAGGGTTTACGGTTTAGAAGTTTGGGGTTTAGGGTCAGGGGGTTGCTACCTGGCGATATGATATAGGAGGAGTATCCCAGACCCCTGGGAGGATCTAAAAATTAGATCCCCTATATAGACCCATTATAACCCCTATATAATCCTTATAGAATTCCGCTAATGGTTCGAGGGGATCTAATTTTTAGATCCTTCTGGGGGTCTGGGATAGGGCCGGGCTGCATCCGAGCCTGGTTGTGGTTGTAACCCTCGATCTGGAAGCGATAGTTGTACTGGCACTTCAAATCTTTGCCCGTGGGTTCGTAGCCACCATTCAGTGGGTAGCCCTTGCTGCCTCGGGTACTGCAGCAGCAACGTGATTGCATTGCATGTCATAGGCATATAATAAAGAACGGCCATTGCACTTTGCAGCAACGGCAAGGCTACAACTGAAAAGCCGGAGGTAGCACAGGACAAAGCCGCCCCTAGTCGGAGCCCTTCTCCCGCCTGAGGCAGAGAAGAAAAACTCCACAATGATGTTGCTCTCACTCTTCATATCCACGCGCTCTTGATTCGCCATGTCGATACAAATCTCATCACCCTCTAGCCTTGGTCATCAGCAGGACCGTGGCTGCGTGCTGATGAAGCGTAAGAAAAGTAGTAAGAATACTGATACTCCTACTATTGTTCCAATTACTAGTACTAGTACTGGTACTTGTTCTAGTACTGTACGAGTATTACTACTGGCACTACTAGTATTGCTACGACTGCTGCAGCTGCCAAGACGAGACAATTTCTACATTACAATTACCCCTTATGTTCGTAGATTACTGTGTTATCGTTTTTCTCGTTTCCAAGCATGTCGGAAAATTGCAAAAACGCTCCAGCAACCCGCGAGAGGGATCGGGGTCCGCTTTGGCCTTCACGCAGAGGAACACCTCAGCCGGTCTCTGGAGTTTGCCTCCTGCGTTACCACGCTGGAATGGAAACATGAACAAAGAAAACAGGCGGGGTCGTAATCAAGAAGCCGATTGCTGCACGCCCGTGCGTTTGCGCCACCGCAAAATGACCCCCTGCATCGGGCAAAGGTGGGGCAATCATGCAAATGCACCACTTTACCTTGCTTTTAGCAGCAAGGCCTGCGCTCATATTAGACCCCTATATACTGTGACTGTAGTTTCAATTGTGTCATCCATTATCCCAATAACCCCAATATACTATGGAGGTTTTTCTTGTATCTTCCATTATCCCAATGTACTCCAATGTACTATAGTCGTTTCCATTGTATTTTCCATTATCCCAATATTACCCCGATATACGATAGTAGTTTCCATTTCCTCTCCATTATCCCAGCAAAACCACAATATACTAAAGTAGTTTCCATTTTCCTTTCCATTATCCTGATAATGCGATTGCTGGATCTAGTTGGCAGCGAGATTGGCCTGGGTCGATGCTGACCAAGTAGCTATCGGGTATGCTAGGCGAATGACACAAGGATTCAAGTGCCGCTCTAGCCCTTAAGCACCAAACGAACTACCAGTATCATGTTGATGTCCGTTTGGGGTAGTCTGTGATAGAAGAGTGCAAGGACTCAATGACTGTAATATTGGTAAGTATTCAGGCTTCTTTTTATGTCAGGCTGCACAATCTTGCAACCATGTGAGTTACAGTCTAAGCTCCTAGCATCCCCCTGAATAGCCCCTACAATGCTCCCTTATATAATCCCCTATAAACCCCCTGTAGGGAGTTGAGACTCTAACCCCAAAGCCCTGAGCCCTAAACCCTAGACCCTAAACCCTCTATATGAGACTATAGCCCCCTATATACTTCCTACCCTTTAAGGAGTTTAGACTATAGCTCATCTGACTCCTGCCTGGTCGGGCTGTTCCACATGGGTCGCGATCACACGCCAGCTGGTGTTGATCCTCAGAGTTCACGCAGAGCGTCTAGGGTTTGCGGCTTAGGGTTTAGGATTTAGGGGCTTAGGGATGGGAAAGGGTTGCGGGTAGCTGACATGCAATCCCTGACGCATCTGCTGTTGGCAAGATGTGATGAAATGCGCTGTGCTTGACACTGATAGCCCTGCCGGGCATTACTGCCAATCCACGCACATGTGATAACCCTGCCTGCACAAAAGTTGGGCGGTGTAAACCCCTCAAGGGGGACTGGCGTGTTCATAACCTGGAACATCCGGAGCTCCAGCAGTCTCATTCCTTTGAACCTTCCGCGAAGAACTCCAGCAAAAGAACTGCAAGTGTTTACTTGAGTAATAAGAATTCCTGTCTTCCTGTCGTGTGTTTGTCGCACCACCATTCCTATGGCCATGCCCAAATACTCTCGCGCAAAGCGAAGTGCAAGGAAATGAACCCGAACATGGTGGAATCCACAATCAGGGTAAGTTTGGGAGCCCTATAAAAATTGAAGTCTCATGGCGTTATAAGGATTCTACAGGAATCAAGGGTAGCAAAAATTTACAATTATTTTCAAAGCCTACCGGCCCACAAGCTAGGCCCCTGAGCCCCAAACCCCAAAACCCTAACATCTTTGAGCTGAGCCCTGCACCCTCCAGCAAGCTTTCCCACTCGGTGTGAGGATGCTGTTGTGACCGCCTCATCCTTCAGCTCCTGCAAAGCCCAAAGTGCGGGTTCTTATATTGGGGTTATATTTGGATAATGGAAAAGAAAATGGAAACTATTAGAATAATGGGGCTATATTGGGGTTATATTGGGGTTGTATTTGGATAATGGAAAAGAAAATGGAAACTATTAGAATAATTTCTCGATTTGTGCGTGTCATCCTTGCGCAGGGGCCATGCTAATCTTCCCTGTATCGTTCCAATGTTATCGGAGGATTC
>CAJNIZ010001888.1:0-27706 GCA_905231905.1 Symbiodinium pilosum | reverse complement strand
TCATCATGACTTGGAGATTCGGATACCCTAGAGTAATGGGTCGGGGCAGGGGAAGTAGCAGCAAGAGCTTGCCGAATGCAATGAGGCACATCGTGATAATCCGAACTCATTTGAATCACACATCTACGCCTCTGCCAAAAACCTGCTACGGCCCTCCACCTAACTCCCTCCAAATCCTCCCAACCACCCCCACAAATCCCTTACCCCAGAGACCGGAGGGCGTGTTTGCTCACGTCTTGAGCCACCGATTTGTGCGTGTCATCCTTGCACGTGGCCATGCTTCAATGGCTCTCAACTTGGTACACTTCTCAGATTTGTGCTGGCAAGAACAGTAAGAATGTGCAGAAAGTGTTTCCAATTTGTGCGACTTGGTCTGACCTCCACGATCTGCAAGATTGTTGCAGTCTTCTCATGGTCCCTAGAACCCATTCCGCCATTCGCCAGTAAGCATCTGAGAAGCATCGGATGGGCGAAGCCACTGGACTAGACAAGTCCCTGGTGCTCGGTAGTAGGCATGAGTCAATCGGTAGACATGGGGACATCGGTTGTAGGAACCATTATAGGGATTATACAGGACTACTTTAGGCATTCTGCAAAGCACCGGTCAGGTTTTTGCCCGCTTCCCTTTACCCAGCTGGTGTTTCTTAAGTGCTTCGTAGCCCATTTCTGATTGTTCCGGGATTAGGATAGCAGGTTGTTTAGAGACGGATCTATTCCGTCATTCCGTGTAAGTCTCAGAGATGTTGAGCAAGTCGCATAAGTAGGCGCTGCAAGCAGGGAGCTCTTTTTCTGCAGTCAATAGGGGATTATATAGGGGATTATATTGGGTATATATTGGGGTTATATAGGGATAATGGAAAATAAAATGGAAACTACTATATAAAGCGGACTTGGGCTTGAGCCTCCGAATTGGGTCTTGCGGATGCGTGATTGCATTCTCTGAGTCCTTGGACCTTTACCCCTAGATCCCAAACTCCATATGGTAGTTTCCCAAAATAAGGGGACCCCAATATAGACCCCAAAATACTATAATCCTCATTATGGGGACCTGCAGAAAGGTACCCCCAATTTTGGGAAACCCTAGAGCCCAAACCCCAAACCCTAAATAGTAGTTTCCATTTTCTTTTCCATTATCCCTATATAACCCCTATTGATCCCCCTACCCCTAATTTTGGGAAACCCTAATCCCAAAACCTTATATATCCCCTATATAATCCCTATAATCCCTTGAAAGGTACCCCTAATTTTGGGAAGCCAAGCCCCCAATCCCAATATAACCCGCATATCACCCTAATATTACCGCAACATATACCCTATAAACCCTATAGTTTAGGAGGAGCCCCCACCCTGTAATAGTGGTATAACAGGAATATAAGAGGACCCTAATATAGTCTTTAATATCCCTTTATAGTCTCTATTACTGGGTGGGGGGTCCACCTAACCTATTGTAGCCCCTCTCTGAGGTCCGCAAGCTGATCTTCGGTGTTCAGGGTGCTCGCTCTGGACCTCTGGGGCGTGCATCTCGTGGCTCTCGTAGAATAGGGTTTATAGGGTATATAGGGTTTAGGGTTATGGGTTTAGGGTTTAGGGTTCAGGGTTTAGGGTTTAGGGGCAAGGGTCATATTGGGATAATGGAAAAGAAAATGGAAGCTATATTATAATAGGGTTTATATATAGGGGGTTCGGTTTATATATATATATATACACATGTTTGCATTCCCCTCCCTCAAGTACGGGGTTTGGGGTTCAGAGGGCTAGGGGCATCTGAGCTGAGTTTGTAACCTTTGAACTTTGACCTCTCCAGCACCCATAGTCCTCAAAAAAGAAGCTCAGGGTACGAAAGCTGCATACTAACATTATTTTGCTTCATGCACTTCCAGTCTCCGTGCCACTACATGCTGAAGTGAACCGGAGCTGTAGCTATGCCCTGGTGATCTGGATTTTCATAGCGGAGTGGATCAACTTGAAGTAGGTTTGCTTGCTCCAGTCAAGGTTTCAATGAAAGCCTGAGAGTTTGGCATACTGCTGTTGTCCTGATGACCAGAGTCGTGTCTTTGGCAACTACCATCACAACCACAGCACCATGTGACATGATGTGTAGCACTCCCCCAAAATTAGCGACCAACTCTCCCTAACGTTCAGCTTTCCGTATATTGTGTACTTGAAATGTTTGGTATCAGGGGGTTGGCTGTTTTGTTGAAGGGGAATGGGTGCTAGTCTCAGGTGCGCCGGTGGCTTCGTCTTGCGGGATAAGATTTGCGTGGCTTGCTTGGACTCCGCGGGCTGGGTCAGCTCGGACGGAAGGCCTCATGGATTGTCAGGGCTTCCAGAGGAAACGCGTGTCTATGCCAAGGATTATCGTATTGTTTTCAGGTATGTCATCGGGGACACTTGCTTGTAAAGCCTGATGTGGCGGAAGGACATCTTTGAGGCTGTTTGATGCTATTCGTGGCTATCTTGCTGATGTAGGGCCTCTGAGGGCTGTGCCAGAGTTACTATGAAACAGTGCAACTTGGATTTCAGAATTGGCGTCAGGGCGACGGCGAAGATTGCTTGGGGGCAGTGCATGTGGTCTGGGCTGTGCCGCAAAGCTTGAAATCAGGACATGCCAGCAGCTGACCAGCTCGGACTGCACAGACCGGCGGTTCCACGGACTGAGCAGTGCCTGATGCGGAGTAGAATAATTTTTTTACAACTTCTTTCAACGCGTTTGCTGAAAATCGAAAGGGGGGCAGTTGATGTCATTCAGTTGACGTCATTCATACCTTTTAAGATCTTTAATGTGCTCTAAAGTCAGGGTTGGCTGCAGGACCCACAGGCTATGACAGAGCTTCACTCTGGCCGAAAGAATAAGTTCCATTGCAACATATGAGGAAGTTGTGCGGATGTGGCATCCCGACAGCCCCATTGTTTTTGGGCAAGCTCTAGGACACGAATCGCAAAGTAGTTGATTTTGATTCTGCAGGGTTCCGCAGGACTTGGGTGCAAAGTAGTCTTTGGTGAGCGGCACGCATGCAACAGCAATTTGGTTTGGTGGGTACCATGATTTGCAGAAGTAAGCGATGCGGGCATACGCATGCGCAATTGGTTCATGTGCCGAAGAAGTGCGGATGAGGGTAAGGTGTGCGCGCGCTTCATGTGAGTGATGCTTGCAAGCACATCAAATGTCTGAAAGCTACATGCAGCAGCACCACATGCAAGGAGCAATGCTCTAGAGAACAGAACTCAGCGCTATCAAGCTCAACCTTGCTGACCAGTTTCTGGGGATCCGCAATCAGCCCGCAATCAGCCTCCAGGTAACGAGGCCTGCTGCCATTGTGGCGGAGGCGCGCTGACCATCGGAGGATATCGTAGGGCTTGAGGATTAGATTTAGGGGTGCCAAGCTACTAAGGTTATTGTGCTCCGTTGGGAAGGTGGCGAAAGTCTGTTTACATAGAGTTCCCCACCAGGCCTGGCACAGTCTGTACACCTTGAGCAGTGTTACGTTCTGAGGTTTGTAGGATGAATGGGATCTAACGTAGAGGGTTTTAAGCTCCTCAAGAACTAGAGTCGTCTCTTTGGAGCTGAATCCACAACCTGTTTGGCACTTTTGGCAACGACGAAGAAAGACTTGTCAACGTTATGGCACCTGCTCAGGTTTCAAAACCAGGTTTTATGTTGGCACGTGTTCAGAACGACCATTAGTAGTGTCCTCTTTCAGGGTCCATGTGTGCAATTCGCGCGGCGGCCAAACCCCCCATGAAGGAATCTTATAGGAGGGTTCTCATATCGATCCTGGATGTTGCAAAAGTAGGTGCGCGCGTCAGTGCACGTCAGCGTTTTGCAGCTTGCGATCTCCGCTCGGTAAGAAGGCTCTGCGCGAAGCTGGTAACGTGCGCGCGTCAGCAATAACTGTGCGCGCGTCAGTCAAACCGGCGGTTTTCATTCATATCATTCGCGATAGCTCGCGTCAGTGCGAAAGAACAGCAAGAGCTCGCGATGTGCTGGCGCTGGGACCGCGCTAGTAAAACGTATGGTTCCGCGATAGTGATTGACACGAGCACAAAGGTTGAAAGGGTTTTGGCCACGGCTCTAATTCTCTCTTGGGCTCGTATACCTCGCGTGCTCCTAAATCCTAATCCCCAAAACCCCAACCCCAAAGCTCCCAATCCCTCAAATTCTAGACCTCCCAAACCCTTGCACCGTACGAATACCCTAATACCCTCATGCCGGAGCCTAAACCTTACCTGTGGGCCTTGAAGCTGGAGAAAGGCATCAGAAAGGCTCGACTTGGGTTTTTTGGGGGCTATTAGGGGATATATTGGGGATATATTGGGATAATGGAAAAGAAAATGGAAACTACTATAGTATAATAGGGTTTATATTGGGGATACATTGGGATAATGGAAAAGAAAATGGAAACTATTGTAGTATATGTAAGCCGCTAAGCTCCAAGCCCTAAACTAGCGTTAACGGTGCTTTGTGGTCTAGCAGCGCAAGACTTAAACCCTAAACCTGAAACCTACTTGGAGGGTCAGAGGGACGTAGTAAGTAGGTTAGTAACCCATATAACCCATATAGCACCCCAATTATCCCCATTATTAGCCTACTTACTAAGTCCCCCTGACAGGTGTGGTCAGCCCTACGCCTTTCTTGTACGAGACTACTGAGCTTCTTTCTTGCAAGCCTGGGGTTCAGGGTCAGTATGAATGGGGTCGAAATTAGGATAACAACGTTTTCAAAACAGTTTTGGGGCATGAAGCCTTCTGTTGCCGTACGCAATAACCTTTGAGTACGAACACTACTTGTTCATTGAAGGCATTGGCCATTTTGCAGTGGCTGCAGAGGTGAGGGACGGGCTGTTGGGAGACGCTCTTCGAGGAAGGGAGGTTTCGTTTGAAATGCATCCTGTCCGTAGTGTAGTGACTTCAACTTTTCTCTCTCACCCCACCATGACTTCTGAAGCCATTGTAAGTATCGTTTGCACGTGCAACTGCTCGACAATCCCAAGTCTGATCTGTTTTCTGCATTTTGCGTCACGCCGCGGTCTTGGGAAACGAGATGGTAGCAGTCGCCTTCACTGGCAGGTTTGCGGTGGGGGAAGCAGTGTCCATGGTGCCAAAACCACGTGCCTCCGCCAGCAACAGGTGGCTTCAGAGTTTTGCTCAGTTTGTGCGTCTTGAGTTCACGGGATTTACGGGAGCCCAGGAATCTTCACGAGGATTGTCCTGAACATTTATCTTTGGGAGATTGTCTGGGTATGTTGAAAGTCTTTGGTATATTCATTAGAAAGCCCCTAGCATCCAATTGTCATGGCCACAGATTTCTGCACAGTCCCCGCGTTCATGATGGGGATATTCAAACGGCATTACAAGCAAAGCAAGGTCTTGATCGTGGAGTACTCAAGTTTCTGTGTAGGTCTTGCACAATATTGCCATGAGCTGCACCATCTATCCTCGGCTCAGGGTTGTTGGCTTGGGTTGGATTAGGCCCCCCACCCAGTAGAAGTCATATGATGGGAACATAAGGGGACCCTAGCATGATATCCGTTATCGCTTAATTTTGGTCAGGATTAGTGGTTGAGGGCCTAGGGTTGAGTTAGAATTTCGATTTTGAGTTTGTTTTGTAGTTCTGGCAGACCGCAATGGCTCCAAGTATATTCGGAAACCTACACTTACATCCAACCTGGGCGTGAACTCTCAATTGCAAAGCCTCATAGAGCCTTGGACCGTAACCAACTGAACCCCGACGGAGTCTTACAACATCAAGACAGAATTTAGGCTGAAGATGGTTTTTCCAGCTCAGGAACTGCAACCCGATACGGCGTGGACGAGAGTTGCGCTCTGATGGAGTTTAACCTCACAATCAATGGCAGCACCGGAAAGGCCCGCTAAGAACAAAGCGGGGGTTCCCACCACAACAGCAGAAACTAACAACAGCATGACCACGGAAAACACTGGAAGCAACAAACGCGCTACCAGCAATGAAGGCCCACCCCAGAATTCCATCCCAATAGCTCCTGTCAACTTCCCTTACATGAGCATGATATGATCCCGAAGGGGCAGAATCCCTCCAACCTTGTCATATCCCCATGTACCTCTACAGGGACCCTAGGCGTAAAAAAACAGGTGGCCTATGTGGATGGTAAGGATCGCCCCAAGGAGCCGTTCACTGTGACTTGCAAGGCATGCTGGCTGCATTAAAGTCCCGTGATCAATTCGAGGAATACGCCTCTGATGACAGATGAAGGGTTTTCAGAGCTGATTTTGCTAAGTTTCCAGGCTTTGGGGAGCTTCAAGGCTGAATTTCCAGGTTTTATTTTTCGGACTTTCTGGACATTGCCAGAGATTTGAGATTCTCTAATGGAAGCCCAGTCATATTGGTTTTCTGCATGCGTAGGTCAGTTGACTCAGGGGTCCGAGCAAGTTTTCCCTCTGCTACGCTCCTCTCAGGAAGGGTACTGAGTGTATACGTGTGTCATGTTAGGTTGTGCGCTCACCTGAATTCATTGACACCAATGGGAAATGCGCCGAATGGCCCAGCTCAATGATGACTTTCCGCCTGTCCGATGGATGGCAGAATTGCCAGTCAACAGCTCCTTGTCTTTGTGTGTCTCTGTGCTTTGTGCATGACTGACAATCAATTGAATGATGTTAAAATGGCTTGTGGGATTGGCGAAGATTTTCTTCTCACAGGGCTGCCTTGAGGAGAAGGACCTGAAAGGGGCAAGGCGCTGCATTCTTCTAATTTTCTGCCTTGTGGAAATATGATTTCCTTTCGAAGGGGCAAGCTTCAACCGTTTGCCACAGATTGTGCGTGCCAACTTTCTGACGCTGATGGCGGCACCCCTTCGCTCCATGAAGCTGAAGGATGCGTTCTAGCGTTGAAGCTTCAGATTTAGCGTCCCCTTCCACGTTGCCGGGCTCCTAGCACGTTTGCCCTACGCCTGTTTGCGCGCCCAGGGACATATTTCTGAAGGGTACCTTGGGATCCGCAACCTGGGTTACTGCAGACATGCCTAGGCTAATACAAGGCACTGGTCAAGGAGGTTCGCACAACAAGACAAGCAATCTCTTTCTTGCCTGGGCTCATGCTCCAAGTTAGCTAGTTTGCTGTTGACCTCACGCATGAGCCGTGGCTTGGGCTGTTGAAGCCCCTACTCCCTACCTGCGACACACTCCCAAAAACCGCACGTATGCACATCCCTGCCACATCCAGGTCCTGTCCCAGGCACGGACAGTGAAAGGAAATTTTCTCAGCATCCCAATTCGTATGGGCTGCGCAGGAGATTATTCCAAACACATGTGGTGCAGAGCCCTAAGATTTGGTTCAGCTCATAATAGCTCATACAACTGGACTTCGATGGCTTCAGCCCGGACATGTCACAGCCAGTATTCTCCCAGGTTGCACTGCCTGAGCTCCTTTGGTGATTCTCTCTGTGGTCCTTCACCCCAGACATGGTTCCATCAGGGTGACCTGGGAGAGAGCTCAGCCTGTCACCCTCAACCATTTTGTAACATGCCCTGCGTCAGCATGAGGTCACAGCATACCAGGCAGCACGCGTGATCTGAGCTGAACTTGGGATCGATTTTTGACGTTGTTTTGGTGAACGCTATGCATTTTTTTAAAGAGTCGGGAGCTTTAAAAGCCTATGTGTGGAACTGTGCTTTCGAGTTTCGTGAGCCTGAAGAAATTTTCATGTCTAGAAAGCTGCCAGCACCAGCTAGGTGCTGTTTACCACGAGCTTGAAAGTGTCGGTCAAGGACACAAGTGAGCCGTTGAGATAGGGCTACAGCGGCCTGTAGCAACGAATTAGCTCAGGGTTGAGGATTTGTATTTAGGTTTTGCATGTCATCAGGCACGCTTGCAGGCAAGCATATCAAAACGTATAACTCCTACAAGGACCATTTGGCCATTCGGGCTTTGGCAGCGGGCGCGATGATCAGCATCCTCTGACCTCAACATCTCAAGCTCCAAATTCTGCCTGTCTTCGAATCAAACTCCCCATGCTGTCAAGCTCTCAGCCAGTAGACATTGCTTGTGCAATGAAACAAGGCTTTCCCCCCATGCCAGTTCCTGCAATTAAGTCTATGCGCGCAATCAGCCTGAACCCCACTAAGCCGTACATGCAACACCTTACAACTTTCGGAGTCTTGGCAGGACTTGACTTATGGAGCAATGCCTTTAGTGTTCAGCTCGGACAAGCCCTTTGCGTTGAGGACACTTCATGTAGGCACACTTTTCAGCTGTTATATACACACGTGTATGTTTCAGACTTTTCAGTGTGTAGTCTTCTCCATGGCATTAAGGCGCCAGTGTTTGGAAAAAAAGATACTGGGATAGATGACTGCTGCCTAGCTCATATGTGGGTCTTGCACAAGGGAGCATCGGATTGGAATGATGGGGTTGCTTTGGGAACACACAGCGATCATTTTTAGAGTCGCAATTTTGCGCAGGTGTTCAGATCGGCCAAGTTCCCACTACAATTGGACATGTTTTCGTGTCTTTGACACATTTTGCGGGGCCAGACGGTTTACACATACCAGGGCACCCGTGCTTTCTATTTATGCTGAGGAGCTTTTGGCTGTTCAGTTTCCAGGTGATGCCGCGTCCTAATTATAGTTTATAGGGGTAATATACGGTTATGTAGGCTTGGAAAAATAAATGGGAAACTACCATAGTGGGTTATACAGGGATTATAGGTTGTGCCGTTCTTTAAGTTGACTAGCTCGCCTTGGGTTTGGAATCGCAGGCCCCTCACGGTCAGTCGACTCAAAATGTTATTTAAGCTTGAGAAGACCCGAGACTTTCCCTTAAACAGGGGTTGCATCTTTGAACGCCTAGCTGACATAAGTACCGTATGGCATGATGCATGACCGCAAGCAGTAGCATATTAGCTTCCGTTGATTTTCTCCTAATGCTCCGGTCAATTATCCTTGAGCACTGCGCCGAATTATCTACCCTTCACCAGTGTAAAGCACCTACCCGCTCAATCTCAGATGCCCCCTACTACTCTGTGCCAATATCATCACAGAGAGTTTTCAAGAATAAGGGGTGGGTGTGTCTTATAATCAGGGCCAAGATTAGTGCCTTACAAGCGGCAAGAGGAAAACAGCGGGCCATTGGTCAGACTTGGCGTTGCTTCGCTGCAGCGATACACGCTTTACAGCCCAGGGTTCGTTTCCGTTTCAAATACGGATTACATGTGTATAGGGCTTGGAGTCTGCGATTCCCAGAAGAGATTGGCAGCTTGCACCAGCTGGTCTAAGGCTGCCAAAAGGCCCACAAACCCAAAGAACTTGCAAAGGAACCACGGCTACGATGGGAAGGTTGTTCTCCCCCCAAAAAGCTGAGACCAAAGGATAGCCACAACAGCTCAAGATTTTGAGGGCCGCCTTGTTCCGGAAGCCCATGCCTTGCGGCCAGCCCAGGCTACCCAGTTTAAGATTTCAGGCCGTTTGAGGCTTTAGTTTCTTCAACCCCATCCTTGATGAGACATTGAGACACCTTTTCTGCAAAAAATCCTTAACCCACAAAGTTCGTCGATGGAAGGCTTTGGATTCCCCGGTTGCCCAGGACCCCCACACAAATATTCTCCAGAGTGCTTCTTGTTTACATAACCCCTGAAACCACCCAACCCGTATATATCCCTCTGTCTCCAGATATCTTACATACATTCTAAGTACACAGGTGTACATTTCACGATATGAATTTCTATATCCTTATATACCTTTATCTATCCTGCTGCATCCCTCTAAGCCGTTTAAAGTGTCCTACCGTCTCTGTGTGCCGAATGTCCCGAGGCTCAGTTGTGCTCCGAGCAGCGAATGGTTGAAGCTGGATGCGGTCACTGGGAGCCTCACCGCGACTGCGGATGTTGCCTGTCCCAGGGTTTGGGGCTTAGGTTTGAAAGGTTTTTGTGGTCTGGGACCCGGGATCTAGGAATTGTGGGTCTTGGGGTTCAGATTCAATTTTACAGTGTTTAGGGGGAGGACGGGGCTAAGGACGACTCCTGATTGCTTTTTAATCGGAAAGCTTTGGCTCATGTCGTTCTAGCCCAGCCTGACGCAACATATGTAGGATGTGTTTGCAAACACCTCATTGGCTTCAAAAAGCTGGAGAGCGAGCACATCAACATCCCTAAGTTCAGCTAGAAATTAGATGACCTTTGTTAAGAGGAATTTGTCTTGAAGGCATGCTCTTTCGTTTGTGTGCAGGTTGGGGAACTTTTGGAGCAAGTCATGCCACTGAAAGTCGTACTTGGCGGGACGAGCTGTGAGTGAAGCCTGCTACTATCCAAGGCTCCCGGTGCCGTTGACAACATCAAAGATATTTATGAGGGCCAGATGGGCGGTGTTTGTGAGACTTGGTTGGGGAATGTGAGAGTGTGCTTGAACCCTACACCCCACAGCTTAGAATCTTCACCATCCTTGCTGGCCAGGAAATTTCGGGTGACTGGGCACCTGATGCTGCAATTCCGAAGCGCAAGAAGATTTCGAAGATGTTAGTGGCCGCGTTCTCAATGGTTGAACTTGGGCTCGACAATGTAGGCTTGAACATTGTAGGATGCTTTAGGATTCTGATGGCAACAGGCCGCAAAAGGGAGCCACCATTTTCAGACATACCCAGCAGACTAGTCTATCGTTGCCTCCCAAGGTCAAGCCCAAGCCGTTGGAGACCTTACAGTCCCGGGGCTTAACTCACAGAGAGCTATGCTCAGTCTTTTGCAGTATGAGTTCTAAATCAGACAGAGCTCTTATTGCTTGATGCTGTCATGCAAGGTATTCTGCGAAGTCCCTTTCAACGGCAATTGGGGAGAAGATTCCTGCAGTGGAATTGAAGCAAGGACAGCTGCTTCAGCAGGGCTAGGGGTTGGGGGTCTGTCGTTATCATACTGGAAGCTGTGCGAGCCCAGAAGCGGCACTTGTACTATGGGGTTCTGCAGTGGAAGTAAGGGCAGCCATCCGCTTTGGGATTTTTATGACGCAGTGGCCTCAACATGCACAACCCCGGAGCCAAACCGCAGAAGCGCAGGAAACGAGGAGGTTATGATGCCCAGCACCTACCAGATGGCCTGTGACTACGCTGAGCTGTAGAAGATTTGCTTTTTGGGTAACTTGCGCTTGGTCGGTTGCCGTTTATATTTGGATCAAGTTGAGGCAACAGGTAGAATCCCTTGTTGCCAGCCATCCTCATTTCTGTGCCAGTTTAAGGTCCAAGTCCACGAATGTAACATTACCCTTGAAGCCATGTGCAGAGCTTCAATCCAGTCATATGCAGCTTCTTTGATGTAGACGGCTTGTGGAGGTTGTTTGGGGAAGTTCCCGGAAAGAGGGAGGTCGATCTTTACAGATCTGTACTTGCGAAAACATGGAGCAGGTGATGATGAGCGGTTCGTGTTCGACTCGCTGTTGGGAGTTGGCGGCATGCAAGCACTTTTGGTTTAGGTACATTGCCATCACCAGTTTTTTTTTACAGGTGGCTGCAAGCCTATTGAAACCATGCTTCTTCCCAATCTTCCAAATACACCTTGCATGCAGGGTTTTTGCTGCTGCTGCTGCTGCTGCTGCTGCTGCTGCAGCTGCATTGTGGAATGCAGCGCTGTAGCAGGCATGTGCAGACTGTTCATAGATCAGATGAAAACAGGCTGTAGCAAAATCGCTTCACATACAGGAGTTCATCAGGTGTGTGGAGTAGGGAGACTGTTTCTGGGAGATATGCAAGGGCAACATACTGGTTGCATCCTGCCGAGGGCTTCCGAACTCACATGGGAGGCTGGCACGGGATGTGGATCAACAAAAATTAAATGAGAAGGATCAACCACAAATCGCATGAGGATCCAACCAAAATCAAATGTTCTACAAAAGAGAAATCAAAGGGAAACTCTTCGCCCGCCGCCAGAACGACAGAACACAAGTAGGGATCACCCAAGGCAGAAGGAAGAAGAAAAGGCACAGAAGATGGGGGAGGGAGGAAGGGAGGGAGAGAGGAATGAAGGACCGTTTCATCATATTCCACTTTCAACATGTTTCATCATATTTCATCATCATTTTTGATTTATCGCAGTTGTCCGCTATACTAAGGTCTCTTTGCAGGACATCCTATCATCCAGGTCGCCACAAATGGTCAAGTCGTGCTGGACGTGCCAAAGTCCTTCGAGGGCGTTTTCGATGCGGCTTGCATGACATGAACCAATTCCGAGGGCGCATGTAAAGAACTCCGTAGCTTCCGTACATGTCACCACGCTGGGGTTCAGACAAGGCGATGCTTGGAAGCTCGCTCGACGACGCATGGACAATATCCTTCTCATGCGGCTTGTTACGCAAACTCATGTGCTTCTGGCAAATGTATGTATGTATTCTTCACAAAGACATGTCCATTTAAAATCAATATGTGATGCCAAATGGAATCGCCTGCTATACGCCTGTAGCACGTATTATTAGAGCCCTCATTCACCCCATTGTAGCTCAACACATCTTCATGGTCATGTTCTTTGTCATGTGGTGTGCTTCAGCCGTCTTTGCCGCCAATTGCATCCCAAAACAACTCCAGAGGCGCTTCATAAAAAACTGATGACTTCTTGCGACAGCTTGCTTCACAAGGCAGGATCTTCGGCATCTTTTCTGAGCCATTCCTGCCAACCATCTCAGTTGCTTGGTTTTTTGTTTTGTGTATTCACTTCGGGTGATTCAAGCAGCTGCTAATGGAGGAGTGGTGGCGGTATACTAGCAGTAAGCATTATTCCTTGTGGTCACTATTAGTGGGTGGGGGTGCTTCAAAGGTATGTTACTCATTGCAGCTCAAACATTGAGACGTACCCGCGTAAGAAGGTGGCAGCATAAGAGGCGATGTCGGGCTGCACTGTCCTGCTCCTTTTTTTCGCCCTGCAGCTTTGCAATAGGAGTGTAGCAGTCCCACGTCAGAGCAACGAATTATTGCATAAAAGGAAGTCTAATATCATCTCAAGCCGTCTCGCATAGTAGTTTCCATTTTCTTTTCCATTATCCCAATATTACCCCAATATATCCCTAAGATTACCCCAATATATCCCTAACATTACCCCCATATGTCCCAGTATATCCCTAATATTGCCCCAATGGGTGTATGTTGTATGTGTGTTTCACTCCAGGACGGGTATCCCTCACTTGCCTTTCATTACAAAAGCAAGTGACGAATTTCGTTGAAAGCTATTGGCTTCAGAGACCGGGACCTGCCCTCACCCAAACCCTAGGCATTGGGTCAGCTAAGGCCCACCTCTCCTTCGCTATCCGGGACACGACTTGCTGGGCAAAGGACGCAGTTTGAATCCGTCCTTGCAATGTGAGTTTAGTGCTCTGTGTGTTTAGGAATGTGAGTCTAGGGCTGAGGCGTAAGGTTGGCATCGGAAGGTCTGGGGCCGGCCATGCCGAGGCTATGGCAACGTGAAGATCCTGGGGGTCATGTAGGGGGCCTAAGATATCCCCTCACAATCTACAACGTAGAAAATGGAAAAAGTATGTAGCATGATATACCCCAAGACCCCACTCGACATTTTTAGGCCCTTACGGTACATGGTGTAGGTAGGGGAGGGGATGCGTGCATCTGACGGCAGGGAATCTGACGCCACTTGCTATCTTCAGAGTAAGGTCAGTTTCTTTGAGCAAGGCTACTTCTGATTATGATCTACCCCACCCCCCCCCCCCCTTCTCCCTTTACTTCAAGATTTCCAGCCTCTGCAGCCTCTGCAGAAGGACAAAGTGAAAGGAGAAGCCGTGCCTGTTGCTGCGGCTGGCGGATTTTCGGTTGAGGCCTACGAGACGTATGCCCTCCCCTAGATTGTCATAGACCTTCACACTTCGCCAGTCTTCAAGTGTTTCGGCACCGAACGTTCGGAATCATGCGCTGTTCTAACAGCCATTCTGTGAAGACTTCAGGGTTCAGCAGCTTCGTTTTGTCTCTTGCGCAAGCATTATTTTGTGTCCGCGTGCATTAATTATGGATCCGTTCTATTCAGAAGCGATCCGCGAGAAAGAAGCTTTGGTCATCTTGTGAAAGAGTGGCTATGGATTGGAAAGAATGTATGATCATCATCTAAGCATGTGCAGGCTGAAGCAGCGTACGAAGCTGCGACCAAAATGTCACGAGGTCCCACACATACGCACCCTCTCAGGAACAGATTTCATAGACGGACAGCACCATAAACACCGCAAGCTCTGGACCCATGCGAGGACTGCTCCCTAGTTGTCTGGTCTTCTCGAGATTTGCTCTATGGCTCTATGGGATTCCAAGCTTGGTTTTGTTTTCTAGGTCCCAGCACCTTAGCGTTTCTGTGTGGAGGCTTCCTGTCGGAAGTTTTGCCGACTTCAGCCCAGCTGTGCCTACTATGCCTGGGTGCCTCGTGTGCATTTCTTTATGCCCTAAAGGTGCTTGGTGACTTTGCTAAGAGCTTTTGGAGGTTTATTGCCACCGTCTGCGCTGCAATTAATTACCAAGCCGCAAGCCAGCTGTGCCAAGGACATGCTCTTGAGCAGCCCAAGCACGAGGGTCAGCAAAATTGGCAGTACCGATGATTTGGTTTTGGGGTCTGGGAATACGGTGTGTTCTGCCGTGTCCTTGCCCACAGTAGGGTGGCATTTGAAGACAAGCAGACGAAGAACGAGTAATCACAAATCAAAGAAAAGAGTTCAAGACAACTCGGAGAACTGTCCTTCAGGCATGTTCAGAATGTCTGGTTCACAAGTATTCCCTACATCTCTGGAATAACGTCATGAACTCCAAAAGAGCGCTGACTGATGAAATGTGTGGAGTTCTTTGGTTATGTTGTAGCTAAGGACGGCAAGAGTCGCAGCATGCACCAAATCTTGACGCAGAAGGTGGCTTTGCGGCATCTGCCCAAATGTTGTTGAGTGGGCAGGGAGCGTAGGTTGTGCAAGGGGAATTCTTCAGAATTGCGCTGTGATCGTGATGTCTCCTTATTTGTTGTGCATGTTTCCTCAGAGGAATCTGTACGATTTTGCAATGCATTATTGGGATCCTCATGCTTTTATACCGACTGCAACGAGCAACTCTGTAAGTGCAATGCTCTGAGCTGCTACTAGGCCCCCTTGCTTGCGCGCAAGAAAAGCAATGACGGAAGGAAACGACGCAGAAGCAGCAGCAGCAACAACAACAACCACCGGAACCAATCTCACGACAACAATCGTGAGCACGCTTTGCTTCTAGTGTGGCTTGGAATGACGATTGTAGAGTCGCGAAAACGTCAGAAAAGCATATGGTTCTTTCCTCAGTGGAGATGCCTTCGGGCCAGAATTGGCTTCTCAGACTATCAGAACACAGAGCAAGAGATGAGCCTGGCGTGTCTCCAGGAACCTGCAGGCATCAATCATAGCTGGCATTTGGAGGTGTGGGCGCTAGTTACTCAGACTGTTTCGGCCTTCAAGGTCGCCCACCAGATGTAAGTTGGAGCCATAGACTGTGGGTACTCTTCGCGAGCCCCCAGCTGGCAACTGTAATAGAGGCAGGGCAGGCAATTGCAGTTGGCCATTGTTGTGGTGTCCACAGGACCCAAACACTAGCACACGGTCATTTTTCCTCCAATATGCTTAAAGGACTGTCAAGGTTTCGCAGCTGACTAGGCTATTCCAAACAGTTACTGATTTGGTGTCTTAGAATGCGCGTCAGGGATACATGGGGAGCAGGAGGATGGAGACCAGAGAGTCTCTCCAAAGGATCGTAAAGGCACCATGTTGAGAAGCTCCAGTGTGGTTTGTAGGGAAAGAAGGAAGGAAGCCCTTAGAGCGCTGTCCCAACTAGCCACCAGCGAACGGTTGAAGGGTCCTTAAGCCCCCGAGGCCCTACCCCTTAAACCTCAAGCCCTAAATCCTTAACCTTGATTTAGGTCCGAGAAACAAATCCTTGACCCTAAATCCTAAACTCTACATTCTAAATCCTAATCCTGAACCCTAGATCCTAAACCCTCAATCCTAAACCCTAAATCCTTAATTGTAAACCCTAAAAAATGCTAAACACTAAATGCAAAGGCAGTTTCCTTTTTCTTTTCCATTATTTACTAAGTTTCTCCCACTGAGACTTTCCAAGGGACTCCAAAATGCCAGGGCTTCTGGGTGGAGAGTTCGATGCTGTCAAGGAACTTTGCTCCAGTTCCCATAATGAGGAAACCCCATTATTCGTTATATACCCAGGATTGGGTAACTTAGTTCAAGTCCCTTAACTGCAACCCAGGATTTGAACTGCGGGTTTGGGGACTCTTGGTCTTTTGTTTAGGGATGGTTAGGGCTGTTTGGCGACGGTTCGGGTTTCATATGGTTTTGGAGGTAGATGGGCTGGACGATCGGCTTCAGGGAACACAGCATGGAATCATAGTAGTTTCCCCGTCTTTTTCAATGCTGTTGTGGCTTCCAAAGCGCAAGCTGGAAGTCCCTCGAACCCTGCACGAAGCCCTAAACCGCCAATTCCTAAGCCGGCAACAAATCCAAGGAGATGGGCAGGGATCCGAGGATGACCTGGGATCAGGCAGGGCTCAACGCTTTCTGCAGTTTAATGTGTTGGACGTAGGACCTCTAGTTACTCTAGTTTAGGGTGTAGGTACAGGGGGTAAGGGTGTAGGACATTGGATTTACGGTTTGGGGCTCTGAGGGTTTGGTGTTGCGGCTTCTAAGGGCCGTAGAGATGACGCGCGGAGGTACAGTATGTACCATCAACATGTCCGGAACAGCCGGAACAGTAATGTAAGGGCCTATAATCCCCCTTAAGTAGATAGAATATGGCTGTGGGCTTTGGGTATATTAAAGTAAGATCCCTATACACTCCATATTGCATCTACTTAAGGGGGACTATAGATGAGCAGAATGGGTTTTGGGAAAATGACTTTAAAGCTGTACAAGGGCTGTCAGATAAGTTCTGGGTCCTCAGGCCTCTACATTACTCAAGTTGAAGCCCCTTTTCAGAGACTGGATAGCTGAGCCGATGTTCGCCAATATTGGGGATATATTGGGATGATAGAAAATGAAATGGAAACTACTATATTATAGTAGGGTGTACATGGGGATATATTGGGATTATGGAAAAGAAAATGGAAACGATTATTTAGGCAATATCTAATAGAGTTTTGAAACAGTGCGCTACAAATAACCGACTGGCATGGCTACCCCTTGCGTGTTGTGCGTCATTTCAGAGGCCAACATTGTCGTTGTGAAAGAGTCGCGTGAGTGATTATCAGCATGTGATAGGACATCGTGCAGGGCGGCCTACTTTTGGCAATCACGCATTCTTCCCAAATTGAACGAGAGTGTGGGTCACAACCATGCAGGGAAACCTGAGCTACTTCGCTACTCTGCGTAATGTAACCTAAACATGATAGTTATCCCTCAGCAAGCATTAACGCCTTATAGTACGATGCCACTTTTCATCCTTACATGCTTTTATTCTTATATCCCCTCTTATTCTTCCTTGTAGTCTAATGGAGTCTACCCCCAAACCGCTGTTCTCATTATCCCGGGCCCTACCTCTACACGAGGCAAAAGCCTGGGTTCATGCACAAGGCGGTCGCTTAATGACAACTCCTGAGGCTCAGCGAGGAAAAGCTTTGGTGCTGAATGTAGTAGCTCAAGTACTTGGAATAGGTTTGGTGGGGTGTAATATGTACTTCATAACTACATAAAGTCTCATTGGAGATGAGAACGGTAGTTATTTAAGCATTTACAAGCTAGGGCTCAAGGATTTCATGCTCCGTCAGGTTGCTGTTCCCCCGCCAGAATTCACTGCTCACAGCTTTATCACCTTGGGTTTGGGGATACCGAGATGAAGGGCTTGGGTGCGGAATTGAAATTTATGTGTCCTGGATTTTACTAGTAGCTAGCAGAATAGAATCTTTTTGAATCCTTGCGCGCGAGCCTATGTAATCCTGCAGCGAAGGTCACGCAGAGCATAGCTAGGCTACGGTCAGAGAGCTCTAGGAAAATTCTGCATACTCGCTTGCCCCCATTATCCAACACCACCCCCTGACATTGAATACTCCGTGCAATGGCCTCACTATGTATATGGGGGGCCATATCTAGTCTCAGATATTGGGAAGGGTGTCTAACATTGAATATCGAGCGCATGGGATTACCATAGTCCTCGTATCATGTTCTCAAACTTGGATATAGGAGCCTCAAACTTTCGAATCATCATAAGAGGCCTTGTGGCAGCGTAGCACAGTGATGTAGGTGCTACATGCATGCTTGTACTCCCTGGTGTTTGTGCCATGCCTGCTGCCTTATTCTGTCTCAGACTCTTCTTGGCATTGAAGGTGGAATCTCCCAACACGAACTTTCTGAGCCCCTTGCTGACCTCTAAGCAGGAGAATTTGGGAAAGGTGAGCAGGATTCAGGGATGTCATCTTAGGGCAACTCCCAGCTTAAACCCTGAAGCCTACATGGCCATGTGTCTTTGCATGGCAGTAAAAAATCCACGAACTTTCGCAGCCGTTGGATGGGAATCCTGGAGCAAACTCGTGGGATTGGAAACCTGGTGCTTCTTGCTATGCTCAGGAAGCTAAATCATGGATCCAAGCACATTTGCAGCTGTTTGCTGCAACGCGCCCCTGCCTCAGCTGACAGTGTGCTGACAATTTTGCACCTTTGTCCCTGACAGTCGTCAAGCTTCGCGATGCCATTCTGATCTCAGCGTGTTGGTGTGGGTTAGGTCCGGGGGCTCCAGTGTATGAAGTTAACGAACCCCTTTCAATCACAGTGCAACTCTTGGCTTCACAATTGTACTAGGCCCAAGGCGTGAACTTCACAATGCTTTGAGGCTTGACTACGTCATGCAAAGGTCCTGTATTTTTCAAGCATCCTCAGCATCCTCAGCTTCTCAGGTATCGACATGTGGGTTCCCGTGGAAGATGGTGACAAGAGAGACTGGATCCAGGCAGGCCCAACATCGCTTTAATGCTGTCCCCACTTTGGAAGCCTGCCTGTTGAAGCATGATAAGTTGCAGGGCCGAATCAAGGATTCTCAGGGTTCAAGCCCCAAACCAACAGTAGCCCTGAACCCGAAACACCAAACCCTAAGCCGGGCAGGCCGGCAATCCAGCCTGGGCGGAGCCTGGGGAATCCCACAACCAGAAGTGACTTGGTTCTTATTGTTGCCAATCATAGTACGTTCAGTTTCCTTTTTCGTTCCTTCCTTGCATAAACCCTGAATCCTGAACCCTATGGTGCTGTCCATTTTCTTTCCATTCCTTCAGTCCCTACGAATCACAAGTAAGTCAACCTTCTGGGACTGGTCATCTGATCATCACTGGATGTCGAGGTCACGCTGGCAAAGGTCTGGAGCAATTTTTGGGCCAAACATGGCAAAATTATGTGGGGTCTCGTTTAATTAGAATAGGTTTTGGGGGACACTGTGTTCTAGTTACATCAGGATGGTGTGCTTATTCAGGCTTCTGTGGCAGCTCTTGCACGGATTGCAAACCTGTTCCTTGTACTCAGTAACCCCAAGCCCTGAATAGTAGTTTCCATTTTAGTTTCCATTATCCCAATATAACCCCATAGGTTCAGGTTTATACATCCAACAGAGCAAGCCTGTGCTGCCGGGGCGTGGAACGGAGGTTGATCGAACTACCATGGGCCCACTCAACATGCACCCCAGTAGATAAATGAGGTTTGAGCCGCCCCCAAGTAATTCTCCCTAATAGGCTCCAACAATCCCAAATAAAGCAGCGAATTTGCGGGTCCTTGTTTTTTTGGCGGGCCCACGGAAGTTCAGTGACATTCCCGCTGCGCCTCCTAGACTCTAGTTCGGACACACGGCTTTGGCCTCTGGTTGCGTCTTAGAGCTTGTCACCCCGCTTGCAAACCCGCCCGCCCTGACTTTGCAGTGTGCATCTTCTGAGATCCGCCTTGTCATTTTCCTCATCATCGCTAAGCAGAAGAAGTGGAAGCGTTGTCATCAAGATATGATTATGTTCAGAAGGCCTCCAAGCAGACCCAGCAGCCCCCGGAGCTGCGACCGTCTGCGGAATCCGAATTGGAAAGCTTGCGGGGTTTGCATTCTCAGATTGAAGTGGCCCAAGTAACTGCCTAAGCCCTAAACCCCTCAACCGTAGGTCACCCAAGCTCAGGTTCGGATATCCGTGGTGGGGCAACTACATTTGGGGGCGCCTGGGCTTCAAAGAGATGTCGAAGGTCAGATATTAAACGGGCATATGAGGTTCCGTAGACGAGGGAACCAATGCCCATTGAAGATTGACACCTTGACGCCCAAGTGGTTTTATGGATTTCGATGCTTCGGATGTCGCCGAGGCTTACAAGGCCCAAAAGATCTGGGCTGGACTTGCGTGAGGAAGCCGCCCCAATGGTAGGTACCTAGTACAGACCCCCCGAGTCTCCACGCAGCTGAGGCAAGGTTGGCACAAGCATGAGCGCTTGCTACTGTGGATTCAAGAGGAGCGCGGCATGCGGAATAGAAGCGCAACAGGGTTTGGGGCTTCAGAGACTTGGTGTCTGGGTTAAGATCCAAAATTCAGACGCCAGAGTGTGTCGGGCTGAGGGCTGACAGATCTTTGTCACGGGAACTAGCGGCGCTTCATTCGAGCCTTTGAGGTTGCAATCAATCGGAACCATGATGCAGGGGCCGTTCTGCAGTACTGAATAAGAAGAGGCGCAGGAGGAGCTTCAGAGCAAGGAAATCGCAGGGCTCATTGTCAAAGGCCTTCCACGTCAAGCAAGTTTCACAGATACGTAAAGGATGAGCACCAATGTGTGGCCGTTTACTCCGTGCTTGGGCGGCTGTGGCATCGTCGTAATTCGTGATTGTGATGCTTGTGATCAGAAAAACCTGCCGTCGGCATTGTTGTCTTAAAGCTCCAAATCCCTACAGGGCCCTACAGGTGCTCCAGCTAGTGTGATGATGCCAACTTTTGTTGGCTCAGACTTTGCTTGCGTGATAGTATAAGAATGTGTGTTTGCAGTTCCAGAAGACTTGGGTGCTACTGGTGTTGAAGCTTTCATCTGATATCAGCAATTTTTCGAATGAGTTCGTGCCACTGAATGCTCCTGAGACGGAAACTTTTGTAGGTACAGCTTAGTATCATCAGGGCTTGCATTTGCCTAGTGAGGGCGTTTGAGCACAGCTCAAGAAAATCTATGTCTTGTGTTGTGGGCTTGGGCAATATGTTCCTCGGTTTTTGTGTGATTTTTCTTTCTATGTGTCGTTGCTTGGCAAATGTGCCCTGGCAGGGCACGTGCATGCAAGTTACCAAGCGTGCAGACGGCAAATGGATTGAGGCCTGATTGCTTTGCTGGTTGGCGGTGTCTGACTTCTCAACGGTCCAGTTTCTGAAAGGTTCCTCATACCTGCGCTTAACCACCTCGTCTCGCTTCATGGATCATGCTAACAGCATTCGGCATCCCAGTCTAGCTCTTTGGGACCAATCCCAGGTGACAATCCCAGAATCTCTGCAGTTTGTCTGCCGCGGCTCCAGCGATGGTACGGAATGATGAGTTGCATATGTGTGTGCTACTTTCATGGTATAATGTGTTATGCTTGAGCGTTGTGGATCGGTCCGTTCAAGCTAGAAAAGACAAGGAGATCTGACATACACCCTGGTTTTGGATCCTGTTTCTGGAAGACACGCTGTTCTTCAGGCTACTGCGAAGATTGCGAAGTGCTCCAAGGCGGACACGTGCCGCGAGGCAGGACCAACAGCCGTGCGTCGGACGCGATCATCCATCATCCTTGAGGTCAAGCCCAAACCCTAACCGGACCATAAACAGGCCCTAGGCCAAGTGTCTTGCCAAAGGGAACGCCTCCAAGACCTTAAGCAATGGCTTCAGTACCGTCCACAGTCTCGCCGGCTCTGGCATGCCCGAAGACTCTGCGCGTCCCCTTCTGCCTTCTGCTTCGCAAACTTTTGTGTTTCCGTGGAAAGTCCTTAATTTTCTGTGCCAGGTAAGGACACAGAATTGGTACCAAAACGGCCTTTATTGCCCAGTGACTTGGCAGTTAGGTCAAGGGTTGGAGGTCAAGGTTCAGGCTTTCGATTGACGGCTTCCAGGGAAGAGGTTCGAATGGATCTTGTGCAGGCTCCCTGGCACTTTAAGGATTGAATTCCCCATGTTCGTGCTGAAGTTGGTTTGATTTGTCAATGTCCTTGCTGAGGTTGGTGCTGACACTTCACGGAACAGCCTTTCGCTTGCAATTTTGCAAGTTTCTGGCTAGCTGGCGGTTAAAGTGGTATTGCTGAAGCACTTCAATGGAATCTTCGACTCAGTTTCCTTTTCGTGGTTTTCCAACCTTTCATAGCTTCTGCCATGTTCTGCCCATTCCTCTATTTGTGGAGCGCTTCATAGCATGTACAGGAAGCCCCTGGTACAGGAGAATCTAGCGATCCCTAGAGCCTCGCGCTGCATGCTGAGCAGATGCAAAGATCCCCAAACACGTTCTGTGCTCAAAGCATTTTTGGGGTTGGACCTGGAACCTTCATCTTGGTGACCAAGGTGTCATTTACTTCAAGGCCAGCCAGGAAAACCCAGAGGATCAGCTGTTCCTGCACCATCACAGAGCATCGGTGGCTCTGCAGAGACTCAGGGCTTTCCTTAGTGTTGAGGCCTGCAGATGGAGGCAGGTGGCTTGGGAATCCCGCCCGTGCTCAAAAGTTAGAAGCTTGCAACCCCAAACTCTTGGAACCTTTAGAGCCACAGATTGACAAGTACAGACATATAGGCTTCGGGCCAGGGTCTCAACGAATGAGCGCCTACGCAGTGCGTCACCGCAAGCATCAGTGTCTCATGAGCTCTGCTTGGTGAAGTGGTACTGTAGCAAAGTGAGCCTTCACAGCTCATGAAAGGTTGACGGTGCCGTTGATGGCTGCAAAGATGGCAACTGGGCTTCTTGGAAATGACAAGTGTTCACTTCTATTTCTGGGCTTGAGGGCCTTGGAAGGTTTAGTGTGTGACCTTGAAATCCCGAATGCATTCCAATCTCACCCACTTTAATCCAAAGAGATCTGAGTTTCTGGGTTCTTCAGCTAAAGGATCCCTAAACCCTAAACCTTAGATAGTTCATGCCCCAGATGAACTGAGGGGTCCGTTGGTCGTTTGGGCTGGCATTTAGAAAAGGTGCACAGGAGCGTTTAAATAAAGCTTTGAAAGTAGCTTCCATTTTCTTCTCCATTATCCCAATATAGCCCCTATATATACTCTATCATATTATGGTAGCTTCCATTTTCTTTTCCATTGTCCCAATATAACTCTATATTGTACCCCTATGATTCCTAACATGAGGCAGTTAGAAGGCGTTTGCTCCCTCAGAGAGGTCTCCCAAGAGTCTCCTGGGGTAATGGAAAAAAACATGAACATATATTAAGGAATGTATGGGGGTTATATAGGGACATGGGAAATAGAATGGAAACTGTTATATTATATAGGATTATGCAGGTATTAGTATAATAGGGTATATGGGCTCAAAGCCAAAGCCTTGCATAGAGACAATGACAAGGAGATGCTGATGGTTAGATTTGAGGCTTTGAGGCCTGCAGTAGGGTTGACGGCCAAGGGTTTCCGGCCTCAACACAGTAGGCACGTGAGGATACAGGAAGACTGGTCCAAACAGAGGCAAGGATGCAGAGCGCTTGTGAGCCCATTTTCTTACTGGTGCTAAACCTTTTTACTGACCCTGGAAGCAATGCTTGCAGCAACGAATGCTTAAGCGAAGATGTAGGCCCCAACGTGCAAGATGTGTTACAGATGATCCCTGTTTCATCTCCACGTATCCTGAGGGCTCCTATGATGAACCTCCCCTGCAAAATCCATAGAACCGCAACGTAGCAATCTTGCAATGCAGGTTCTCCGGCATGCCAGCACAGCTGACTACAAGAAACCTCAGTCAGGGAACCTTGGTTGCTTCAGGGATTAGGGATTGCAGTTTAGGAGGATTCAGGGAGTAAGGTTTATTTTGTGCAGGCCTTCTTAGCGATCCTGGAAGAATTTCGAATCGGGGCTCTCATCAACGCACTTCTTTCAAAGTTGTTTCTCCTGATAGCTAAAAAATCCTGGCGTCCAAAAGCCAGGAAGTGGAAACAGTGCTGTAAAAAAACCACGCCCGTAGTTTAGAGTTTAGGGCCCCTCCAAGTATGTTCAGGAGTTCACTCGGTTCTTTTTTGGGAGGTGGGCGTCGGGACTATCTGTATGAAGCGTTCTGCTTTGTAAGAATCCGACTGCTTGTGCGTCCTATGTGAAAACGGCACCAACCTCAAACTTCAAGACACTTGTCCCCGCCATGAGCACCTAAACTGACTGTTCTCTTGTTTCAGTTCCAGCCTTTGACCAGGTACTTCGAGATGCACGGCAAGGCCCAGCCTGCTGCCATTCAAAAGTGGGCCCAACCAAGCCTGAGAATAAGATGATAATGTAGGGCTTGAACGAATAGAATCGGAATGAAAGTCAAATGGAGAACATTGTGGACGCAGGGATGATATTCTGAATGGTTTTGAAGGGATAATGTAGGGGCCGGAACAATTCTAAAAAGGCTGGAAGTAGATTGCCCCATAATTGCATAGGCTTGTGGGGAAGAGTGCTACTACATATTCTGTCTCCTAGATGCGCTGCTTGTCTTCACGGTGGTTTCAATCAAGTAGTTGTTCCTTGCACCTCTACCGGAGAGGTTGGGCCTGTCCAAGGTTGACTGACTTACGAATTGATATGCAAGACATGTGGTGGGCTTTTTGACTCATGACTATATGGGATCTCCCCCACTCCCATTTTTGGTTTTTACAGCCATGCCATCTTAGCCCTAAACGCTTCAAACAGTAAGAAGCGGCGTCCAATATCTTGATGGAACTTGACTTGGGGGATTGCTTTTGCATGGCAGTTGTTGGACTTGGGGGATTCGCTGGGTCGTTTTCGAAGTTGTTTCTTCTGTTGAAGACGTGCTTTGACTAAGCTTCCACACAACAGGTTTCCTGCGACGAAAACAACGGAAACGGGCCCTGCGCTGTAAGAGGTTCTGCCCACGGATAGTAGGTTTCGATCTCATCTAATTTTTAATCGAAGCCTGAGCATTTGAAGGATGTCTGGAGGAACGGCCACCACGCCCAAAACTTAAGTTGTGACAATCCAGCCCACCCCAACCCAACGCCTACACAGCATATACAGCATCATTGCTACTACTTCTACACTGCATCCTCTCCAGAGGCCCTGGGATGCCCGGACGTGAGCGAGGCCGCTTGCACCAAGTGGGGTGAATCCAAGTTGGAAGTTGTGCAGCTTATTGCAATGCGGCTTGCCTTGGGGGGTCCCACCCAGTGCAATGCAGCGAGCACGCAAGAGCTTTCGCGACCGGTGGGTTCTGCTTCAACACCCTTGCGAGGCGTTTTTTGCGATAATTTTGATTTTTCGTTGTTGGGGCTTGAAGTGTCATTCGAAAGGTCTTACTTATGTAGAAGTTGTAGAGCTCAGTTTCGCATTGGTGGCATACCATTTTGCTTGATCCCGGCAAGGATCAAAACAGATGTGGTCATGGGATTTTCGCAAGGAAAGGTTGAACGTGCAGCCAGCTGCGTTACGGATATTGCCTTCTAATATCCATCATACTCTAGTTTAATGTCATATTTATGCTACAATATGGCATCATATGGGTACAGTAGTTATCCTGTCCTATACCTTAATTAGTATAATATGGGTATAATGTGATTTTCCAGAGCAAGCCCAGAGATAGTTAGAATACCAGTTTCCATTTCATTTTCCTAAGCCCTGAAATGGTTGCGGTGTATTCCTGAAACACGATCAGGGTTGCTCGTAGAGCAGACCTTATTGACAAGCGAGTCATACTGTAAGTTGTAGATCTGAACGCGTCCTCATCAGCTCTCCAAATGATGGGTCCGTCTTGGTTATGCTGGATGAAGGCGCAGAATAGATCAAGAGATTGCGGGCCACACCCCGACATGTGGAAGACAGAGAAGTCGTTGACCTTTGTGTACTGGAAGCTTGATTGTTCTCCTTTGCTCGGCAGGTGCGCTTTGCGGTGCTGCCTTGCAGTCAGCCAGAGAACATCACGGTGGGCAGGGTAGGGCTTGGGGTTAGACGGCATGGGACTTTGGAGCTTGAACAATTTGGGCATTGTTTGTCCAAGCAGGGCACCCCGCACGCCCTAAGCCCTCTAGTCAAGGACTGCTCCTTATAGATCTAAACAACACAGAGAGTGGGAGGAGGAAGAGGTGGCGGTGCAGAAGCTCATCTTCGATGACCCGGCAACGCCTGAAGCTGCGGATTTCTGGCTTCATCCTTGCGAGCACCCCTGCTGAGCTTTGGGCCTCGCTGGAAGAGAAGTAAGAGTAGGTGGGCTGCACATCACGGGCGCTGTTCTTCTTGAGAACTTCCCTTCCAAAGCACGTTATTCGTGCATATGCATGGAGGGGCCCCAGGCCAGGTTGAGATGTACCGGGGCTGGTATGCAAGAAGCCGCCCGTGCAGAACGTAAGCGATGTTGGAAAACATGGTACAACAAGGATATCATCCAAAATACGCGTTTTAAGTTTTGGTGTTGATATTGTGAACACCTGTATCGATGCCCTGGCATTTCAGGTGTGCACCGTCAGCGTGGGGACCGGATGCGCCAGTGGATCCGGTGGTGTTTGATCCTCTGCTGAACTGGTTCGGCTTTAGTATGTAGGTTCCCTAAGGACCTAAAAATTTCAAGGCATGTTTAGTACACGCCATGCCTTCCATACTGAGGAAATGACAGGAGATGCTGAGACAAGCACTTACGTGCCTCCTCCACTGCTGTCACTGGGCTCAGGGGCTTGGGCCTAGGCTTCATGCGGTTCTTGTATATTAGTATTAATAATAACAGTAATAATAATAATAAGAGTAATAATAGTAATAGTAATAGTAATAGTACTAGTAATAGTAATAGTAATAATTCTTGTTTCAGTTTCTGGGCCAAGAACTCAGGACGCCTTAAAAAGATGTAGGCCAATTTTTTCAGCATTTTGTAAGTGTTTCCTGCGGTTCTGTTTATTGCTTTCTGCTTGTTGCTTTCTACTTTTCGCTTTTGGCCTTTTTGTCTTCTGCTTTTGTTTTCCACTTGTTGCTTTCTGCCTGTTGCTTCTTGTTTCTTGCTTCCTGCTTTTTTGCTTTCTTTTTCTTGCTTCTTACCTTTTTGATGTCATCTTTTTGCTTCCTGTTCCTTGCTGCCAGCGATCTCCTGAGTGCTCATTGCTTTCTGGTTTAGGTTCCCCAGTTCTCGTTGGCAGCAATCAGCTTCCCGATCGCTGCTATCTGCGATTGTTGTCTTTGGCTTCTTGCTTCTTCCTTTCTGCTTAGCATTTGCCGTTTTCCAACTTGTGTCACAATGTTTCATCATCTTTCCAGCTTCATGATTTCCATCAGCCTTCAGCAGTTGCCACCTTTTTTTGCATTTTCAATAAATTTTCATGATTGTTCGTTAATTTCGAATTCTCGTATCATTCTCCATCCTTTTTCAGATTTTCCCATTATCTTCATTGATTTTGATAGTCTTTATCATCTTGCAATAGTTTCCATCATCTTTCTTCATCCCTGTTGTTTGCAAGTGGGCGGGGGGCCCTCCCCAACCCCTCGCTTTGTGAAAGGCCATCAATGCTTGCCCTCACACAGAAGCAGCATGTCAGCACAATGATTGCAGTGCGGGATGGTTATGCAGAGCATTGTTGTGTGCACATGTGGGGCGGGCTGCGCACCCCCCCCACCCCCCCCCCCCCCCCCC
>CAJNIZ010001887.1:243-18760 GCA_905231905.1 Symbiodinium pilosum | reverse complement strand
GTCCCTCCTAAAGTCCCTAGACTAGAATGAATTAGTAGACGGACGGTCTTAAGGGCTCATAGAGAGACTAACATAGGTATCCACTCCTCCCTTCTTGCTAAGACCTCAGCCCAGCTTGGCGATTAGGGTACCCTAAATGGGCTGTAGTTTCCATTGTATTTTCCGTTTCCGGTTTCATAGCAATAAGTGGGGCTACTACTTATCTCAGTTGCAAGAGCTATCAGAGACTATGAAAGGGTCGGAAAAATGAGTCACTGTAGGAAAACCTTGCAATCCCGTCCTTGAACCTCAACACCCCCACCCCTTCAATATTGGGTCTCTCAACAAAAAGTAATTGTATGCTACATAATTGTATGTGTATATATATATATACATATACGTATAGAAGTACAAATGCCTGGGCTACAAGAGGGAAGATAGAGTTCCTGCAGTACTCCAACATGGTTTTGAAGTTCTGGCAACAGCAACTCCCAAGTGCCAGTACTACTACACTGCTGCTGCTGCTGCTGCTGCTGCTGCTGCTGCTGCTGCTGCTGCTGCTGCAGACGCTACATGCTTTTCACCACCCCCCCCACCTTTATCACCTCCGTCACCCATTAATAGCAACAAAGGTAGCCACGCTTACAGCTCCTGCTGCTATTGCCAGTCCTGTTTTTGCTACCGCCGCTGCTGCTACTGCCACTGCTTCTGCTCGCGCTGCTGCTGCTGATGATGATGATGTTGGTGATCCTCAAGACTCACGAGCCTCATCCACCCATGTACTTATGTTGGGCTATGTTTATGCCACTACTCCTGATACTCAAGGCAGAACAACGATGATAAGATACTAGAAAGAACAAGAGGTGTTGTCCTAATTCTTACTTTGGCGTCCTCTATGATTGCCATATGCGAGCCATCACTTCCACGAAGCGTAATGTGGTGCTTTCCGATCACGAGGGGCCCCTTTGTGTAGTGCCCTCTAGCAAGGATCTTAGAGTATAGTGGTCTATGTCGGGGCCCCCTCTTCTACAGAAACCTCCCAAAGTCAAATTTATTCGCTGCTTGCGCTCTAGGTAGCCGGTGCAGTACACATGTGCGTTGGGGAGCTCCACACAGGGCTGCTTAGACTTGCACGCCGATTCCCCATAGAAACTCTCCAATAGAAACACCATACTTAAGGTACTGCCCCCACTCAGTAACAATTGGATATCCTTCATATACTCATATATAGCCCTTTGTTTTGCCCTCATTATGGACTGTTACCGGGTGCGGGCAGTGCCCAAACCGTACTGTAGTTCCCCAAAATGGATGAGACATGATGAGACCTTAAACCTGAAAGCATAAACTCTAGCCTGCCCCAAATGGGGGTAGACACCCTCTGCCTCTTGCGTATGCCGAAGAAAAGCTCCCCCAAACTCGGAATTTATCAAAACCACCAGTGCCTGCAGACTAAGTCCCAAATCCTAAAGCCCCAAACCCTAAACCCTAAAACCCCAGAACCTTTGCATTGTTCATTTTCCTTTCCATTCCGTTAGATAATCCCCATAGCTTCTCCCAAAACTTGCTTCTGAACCCTAAAACTTTAAACCCTAAACCCTACTTGGAGGGTCATAAGGACTTATTAAGTAGGTAAAAAAAAAAAAAGCGTTTAACTGGGGTCAATATCTGGGTTATGGGGATGTTAAGTATACTTACTAAGTCCCCCAAGTAGTCCCTATCCCGAGACTTCCTATGTAGTCCGGGTATAGTCCGCTCAGAGGGGCCTTACTTTAAAAGCTCCTGAAAGCTGAGATCTTAATCCCTGCCCCCCTATAACAAGCTTACCTTACGTGGACCCCCCACCCAGTAATAGTGACTATTATGGAAAATAAGGACTATATTAGGGTCCTCTTATATTCCTATTATACCACTATTACAGGGTAGGGAGTTCTCCTAAAGCTTACCCTACATTTTCCTTAGAATGCAGATGCCCTCATCGTTGGCAGAGCACCCGCCTCGGTCCGGCTGGGTCACGTATCCTGTCCAACCTGGGTGTTGGACCCTTGAGTTCTGGGTTTGGGGTCTAGGGAGCTTAGGGAGGGTTTAGGGCTTAGGGATTAGGGTCCAGGGCTTAGGGTTAAGGGTAGTTATAAGGGCTATTCATGAATATGTGGGTATGATAGTATACATATAGAAGGTTAAGGGCTCTTATGGATTGTGTTTTCCCAATGTTTAAGCCATGGGCGCCGAGCCTCTATAATTTTGACATTCCCAGAACTCCCTACAAGCCCAACCAATGGCCATAGTTGGGACCCAGGCGCCAGATTAGGGGCCCCTTTTAAATATGTTTTGGGATTTTAGATTTGTAAGGTTTAGGACATTTCGCGTTTTTGACGCTTTTAAGGGTCTTCTTATGGTTTAGTGTTTTTTGACGGGGTCTTACGGCTTTGAGGCTTTAGAGCTTAGGGTTTTTAGGGTTTAGGCTTTAGGGCTTAGGGTTTAGTATGTAGGATTTAGGTCTTAGGGCTCGGGATTTGGTAGGAGCTTAAGCTCACAGGTAGCTAGCTGTAGCTATGGTTATGAGAATCAGAAGTTTGATTACAATCGTGGTAAGTGCATCTACTCCTTTATCACCCCACCTGTACGGGTCATAGCTGAACAGCATCCAAAGTGTCCGTGCGGGACTCAGGAATTCCTCCAGGTGGGTAATTGCCAGGTAGGTACCCAGGTGTCACGGACATATAGCTCACATAAAGGTAATATGGCTCTATGGGGTCTCTTTAGGGCCCGCAGAACGGTTACGATCACTGCTTACTCGGAATTCTCCTTAGCCTTGACCGAATCCCCACGGCTCTTCTTGCACCCTATACCCTAAACCCCTTAAACCCTCAACCCTGACTAGCACCCTAAGCCCTAAACCCTAGCCATGGACCTCACAGTAAGGTTCGACTCGAGAGGAAAGGCGCCGACTCAATCCTTCCCAGAGGTCAAGGCAGGCAAAGACAGAGAGAGCTAGGCTTCGACTTTCAATTCTAAGCCTAGGATTTAACTTTCTGGGTTTAGGGCTTAGGGTTTAGGATTTAGGGCGTAGGGTTGTCGGGTTTAGGGTGCAGTTGGGTCTGACAGCTCCGAAGTTCGTATGTTGGGATCTCGGGATAGGGCACCAGGCCTGATACACGGGTTTCCCAAAATGATGAGTACCTATTGTAGAATTCGTATGGGTTCTATATTGGAGTCCCCCAATTTCGGGAAACTGCGATATTTCGTAGATGAGCTCTATGCTGGTCATAGTGGGGCTTGGGTTTAGGTCTACGCCGAGAAATCCCGGGTTGCTGTTGAGGAACTCAAGCCCAGTCACCCTTGTATGGATAGTAGTACATCATACGGTGTCCTTGTAATGGTATTGTTAAAACTACCTTAACTTACTGGTTCTTAGTAGGGAATGAGGGAACATACTTCCTATATAATCCCCATAATATATTCCCCTCAGCAAGAGTAAGCGTAAACCCTATGCACTCAATGCTAAAGCCTGAATTTTAACAGCACTAGACTAATATCTGCACTAGACTAAACCCGAAAGACTAAAGCCAGAATAGCCCTACATGCCCCAACTCCAGAGAACTAAGCCCTAAACCTTGGAGAAGAACAGCACTAAACGGCAAACCTTGAATAGGAACAACACGACACGCTCAACCCGGAACCATGAGCAAAAACAGTGAAAGACCTTACAACTACACCCTAAGCCTTGAATAGGGATACCCCTTGACCCTAGATAATCCCCATATATCCCTTAAGCCAGCTTTCTAACAAACCCTATACCCTATGGAGGCACCTCATCCGAACGGCTTCTCATCTCGAGATTCGCAAGAGTGGGGCGACGGGCCATCGCAATGGGACTCTTGGTAGGGTTTCGGGTTCTGGGTTTTAGGGGGTACATAGCGTTGATCTGGCCAGGGGTGGCCAACAGTGCGGTCCACCCTAAACCCTAAACCCTAAACCCTAGTAGGGATTAGAAGGGTGGGTCGGGATGAGGCCTGGCCAACACCATGGTCGTGCACATCTCATGCTGCCCCTGATGTTTAGGGTTTAGGGTAGGGGTCTATTTAAGGTTTAAGGATTTAGGGTGCCCTACACCCTAAAACCACAAAAAGCAGGGTTAAATTGAAGATGTAGGGTGCCTTAAACTTACAAACCCCACAAGGGGGATCACAGTTGTGACAACCTTCCATCGAGTGCTGCGACGATGACTGGTGTTTTGCAGCACATGCTAGCAGCTCATGTTTGGGTGCATCCTTAGCCGTGCTTTGTCCATGAGCTACTGGGGGTTAGTAGGGAGTAAAGAACTATGCTATATAGGGAGGATGTAGGGATTATAGTCAAGTTTTCCTTACCTCTTCTAGGATGAAAGGCTGTTTGGACCAAGTGCAGATAGCAAGTTGACAAAGACTCCCAGACCTTTGGGAGGATCTAAAAATTAGATCCCCTATATAAACCCATTATGACCCCTATATAATCCTTATATAATTTCCCATATGGTTCTAGGGGATCGAATTTTTAGATCCCTTTAGGGGTCTGGGCACCCCTTTGGCTCTGCCTTGGCACGCCTCTAAACCTTAAATAGTTTAGGGTTTAGGGTTTAGGGAGTAGTTTCCATTTTCTTTTCCATTATCCCTATAAAGACCCCATATAACCCCTAAACCCCTCAACCCTGAACCTTCTTTCAGGATTTCGCTTGGCCGGACAGTGTTCTGCAGCCGCCCAGTGAGCCACTATCGCAGAGATGGCACTCTGAGATACCTGCATTTAGTGATTGATTGCTGGCCATCTTCAGGAATGTCTGGAATACCTGGATGCCCAGAACCCGCAAAGCTTCTGCAGCGTAAAAAATAGCTTCTACCAAACATTATCCCAATATAACCCCAATATAACCCCAATATAACCCCCATATATTATAGTAGTTTCCATTTTCTTTCCCATTATCCCATCAGATTCCTGCATTCCCCCTGTCAATGCATACCTGTCGTGCTCTTTTGAGCCGACACCGCAGGGCACCTGCGCAGCATAGAAAAGCATGCAATAGGAGGTCACGGCCACAGAGGAGCGTTTGTAGCAAATGGTTTTTTCTCAAAACAGCCCCTCTTGCGTCCCTTATAAGAACCCTATGCAATCCCCATGCATGCGCACAGCCTCCTGTGAGAAACTCCCTTCTCAGGGTTTCCATACATAAGCCTGAACCGCACATATGACCCCTAAGTCACAGCCATAGCTCCTTTGAGGGGACTGCTATGTCAAATTTCACAACCCCTATATCACCACCATAGCTCCTCTGAAGGGAGTAATAAAGATAATAATGGATAACTCACTGAAGGAAGGGCGGTAGTGACACTAATGTAGGCATTAGTATACTTGCTAGTACCGGCACAACTGCATCTCGGACGCCTGACACGTCTTGCTCGTAGTATTACCTTCACAATTTCACGGTCATACATACGAGTACAATCTACTGCAGCTACAACTTTGCGACTGTTATAGGGTGTGGGCAACGTATCCACATGATCATCCAGTCCGCTTGATTTTGGACTTTGCCATTTTCGATAATACCAAATATTCCTAATGCAGTACAACTGCTTCACGGGTTAGGTAGACAAAAACAAGTTACAACAATGCAGTATCCTGCAGTCCCTCATCATTTCTAGATTGGATAACACCAGTTTCCGCGTAAAATGCCAACCTGGGGCGCGGGATCCTTAAACCCTAACCCTGAACCGTAAACCCTAAAACCCTAAACACTGTAAGGTTGAAAGGATGCATTCCCCATATGAGCTACTGTCTAAACTCCTTAAAGGGGGTTATACAGGGGATTATATGGGGGACTACTAAAGGGGGTACTAAGGGGGATACTAGGAGTTTAGACAATGGCTTATATGACGCTAAGCCAGTTTTGGGATGTAGGGTTGAGTGTTTGGAAGTGCCGTCTTCAGAGCAAATCCCTACCTCAAAAGGCTTTAGGATTCAGGGTCTGATGTTTAGGGTTTAGGATTTAGGGTTAGGGCTTAGGGTTCGGAAACTTCCCTGAAAACAATACTTAATTTCGGTTTTGCGTAATCCTGAAAACCAGGTGAAGTTCTACAAGGGTTCCAGGAAACCTAGGGTAAAGCTGAAACCTTTAAACCCTAAACCCCGCAACTTTCCAACTTTAATTAGATCACAAATTGTGAAATCTTAATTGTTACCTGAAGCCCTAAAGCCCTAAATCCTACAACTCCTAGTCTAAGGTTGGCAGTCTGGACCTCTCATACATACAGGTTATACAGTAGGTATATACGGATCCCAGGGTTAAGGGCCCATACTAGGGGCCCATAGCTTCAATCTTAGAAGCCCCGGCAGGTTGTGCCTCTGACGTCGCAGCAGGGTTCGCAGGCCACGGCCAATCGGATTCTCCCAAAGGAGCCCTGGTCTTGACCAGGTAGTATCCTATGTCCCACGTATTATCAACATGGGTCACGCTGATGTTTCGTGATAGGGTAGTTTCCCTAATATAGACCCCATAACATACTAATCCTTGCTATGGGATCCCCAAAATGGTACCCCTAACTCTGGGAAACCCCATATAACCGCCTAGTTCAGGTAAGATGCCCATATACCCAATATTCTATCTACTTAAGGGGGACTATACCCAGTAGGGTTTAACCCTAAACCCTCAACCCTAAACTTAGGGTTTAGGGTATTCTATCTACTTAAGGGGGGACTCTACCCAGTAGGCATGAGACCTCATCTGCAAGCTGGCCCTAACCACCTAAGCCATCCCGCCAGTTCCCTGAGCCCTCAGCCCTAAACCCTAAGCCCTAAACCCCAAACCCTAAACCCTAAAACCTCAGCCCTAAACCCTAAACCCTAAGCCCTAAACCCCAAAC
Organism: Symbiodinium pilosum; assembly: GCA_905231905.1. Taxonomy (NCBI): domain Eukaryota; class Dinophyceae; order Suessiales; family Symbiodiniaceae; genus Symbiodinium; species Symbiodinium pilosum. The sequence continues at coordinate 11,888 of CAJNIZ010001887.1, read as the reverse complement.
CCAAAACCCTCAAACCTCAGCCCTAAACCCTAAGCCCTAAACCCTAAACCTTCAACACCCCAGAACCTGATAGGAGGACCTGATAGGAGAACCTTCCTCGCTGACGGCACGTTGCAGTTTCTTCATGAACCCTTGAACTAAGCCTGTGAAGAAGGATGCCTGGGTGTTTTTCAAATTATGCTTACCAAGCTCGCCCCTTGTATGGGTCTGTATAAGGTAGCTTGCTTCCGACAAGCAGCGACATGATATCCACTGCCTAGCTTGCCACTCTAAAAGGCTCCCCAGAAGGACTACTGTACCTTGAAAAGGGGGCCTGAAAGGGCATGTACCCTAAACCCTCTACATCCCCAAGTATCCCTGTATAAACCCCCTGTATAACCCTAAAGCCTGAACCGGGTACCTGACTGGAGGCAATAGTGCTTCTTCTATTTGGGACGCACCGTGCCCAGCTTCTGAAGCTGAAGTGCAAGAGTGTTGTGACCATAGGCTCATTGATACTAGTAGGGAAGAGGGAAAATATGATCCCTATATGAGCTACGGACTAAATTTAAGTTGGGGGGGACCTATAGGAGACTATATAGGGTTTTGGAGGGCACCTATTAAGGGATATATAACAAATCGAGTCCAGGGCTCATATGGTCCCTGCAAAATGTAGTCCTTTATTCCCTATTCACCACCTGAAAGTAATATTTGTGGTACATTATGTGTCTAGGGTAGTGCTAGTAGAAGCAGCAGTTGTAGTAGCAGGGACAACAAAGATTAGCAGCAGCGCTAGCAGTTGCAGCATTAGTCACCACCTGAAAGTAAGAGCAGTGGTACTTTATGTGTTTCGGGTAGTGCTAGCAGAAGCAGCAGTAGTAGCAGGGACAACAAGAGTAGCAGGCAGCAGTTGCATCACTAGTCACCACCCGAAAGTAAGAGCAGTGGTACTTTATGTGTTTAGGGTAGTGCTTGCAGAAACAGCAGTAGCAGTTGCAGCATTAGTGGCAGTAGCAGTACTTGTAGACAGGCAGGTGATGGTGGTGGCGGTAGCGGTGATGGTGGAAGGCATACCAGCAGCAGCAGCAGTAATGAAACTCGCTGACAATTGTAGGCACTGCCTGCTGGCAGAGATTCCTGCCAGGGCCTCGGTTGTTCGACAAGCTCGCAGGACGCACTGTGGTTCAAGAGGGCCTGCGTGCAATACTTTGTACAGCCAATTGAATTTCCTGCCCCAAAGAAAGCATTATACCTGTGTAGCGGTGCCAGAAGTTTAGAAGGCGCAAGCATGTGCGTGAGTGCTTAAGAGAGGGGGTGTGGACCTCCTAGATAAAAGTATAGTTGTAGTGGCACTCGTGTTAAGCCCACCATAGATACATGTAGGCTTGTAAGTCGGCCAGGTATTCTCAGTGAAATCATATCCTCCTCAGGTTAAAACATACCCTCCCCCATCCCCCCATATGAAATATGTCAAACGAAGGGTGTAGGGCTTGGGGTTTGCATTAAACCCTAAACCCTCTTGGGTCCCCCCCCTGCCCCCAGCCGAAGACACTGATATCATGTAGTCAATAGGGAGCCTCGAAGGTTGATTAAGCCGTTTACATACTGTTACTCTCTGCTGCAGCATACCCAAAACCATGCCGTATTATGCTATGCTCTACTATGATGTAATCATTCTGTAGACCCTGAATCCTAAACTCTTTTCCCTATGCCCTAAAACCTTAACCCTAAACCCTTTGATGCTTGAAGGCTCCCCTGGCAGCTGCACATCCAGCAGACAACCAGGCAAAAGTGTTTGGTGTTTTGGGGCTTTATCCAGGCGTCAAGGGCTTGCGCGTTACACAGGAAATGTGCAGGGGGCTGGGGTTTGGGGTCGTGACAAAGCAAAATGCCCTGAACCCTATCACTGGATCAATGTTTGGGATCCTTTATACTTTTTAGGGTATGGGATTCCTTATTTATGTAAAGAGGATCCTTTTGTCTTCCTAGGGTCATGTGGGCTAAGATCATTCTCCCCTCAGGAGACAAGGCCTGCAGATCGACCGGGCATGCGGCTGGCCGCGCAGGCAGCCCGAGCTCAAAATCATGAAGTTGGAGAGCAGGAACTCGTGTGACATGCATATGTGTATGAATGTATGGTTGTTGGTGTTTGTATGCGTATACATATTCATATACATATATATATATATGTGTGTGTGTGTGTTTTATATATACATATATGTACACAAATGTCCACGCCCTCGTCAACGTTTTTGTCAACGTCAGTCTCGTGAACGTCGTCAGCGTCGCCGCCCCTAACCTTGCCGCCGTCTTCATCGTTGCCTGTTTTCCCGAAACCTCCGCAGAAGAGTACGCGCTTTAAGAGCTTGAGCTCCAGCAGTCCAGGTGGTCGCCCATTCAATTTTGCAATGTCGGGAGTGAGTGGATGGAGTAGAGAGTGGAGAGTCGGGAGTGGAGAGCAGGAAGTGGAGGGTGGGGAGTAGGGCGTGGAGAGTGAAGAGCGGAGTGCCTTTGTCGTGTGTTCTGCGTATCATGATGCGGGCTTGCATGCAAGTTCATGGACTCCTCAGAGGTTGTAGTCGTTTTCGTGGTCGTCCACGTCTCCCTCATAGACCTTAACGGCATTGATGGTACCAGTTGTGGTAGTGGTGGTGTTGCTGGTGGTCGAAGCGGGAATGTAGTGCTGCTGGCATTGGTTCTCATCGTGGTAGTGCTTGGGTAGTGGCAATGGTAGCCGCAGTAGTGGTAATACCGCAGAAGACTGCTACTTACATATTCGATGAGTGGCCTCTTCAGGCATTGAAGCCCATCAACACGCTTGTGTACGGGATTCAGGACAGCTCTGCAGCAGCCCATGATGCAGTACTTGAAGGTTCATGGGATTTACGAGTAGTTACTTAAGGATGGGATTCTACTCTGGCCGCTGGTTCTCGTGAACTTTCAAGTGTTATCGTAGGGGAGAGAAGAGACAGGCGTCAGCACCGTCACCATCATCAGAATCAATTGCTCAGATATTCATCCAATGGGGAGCCTGTTCCACGTGCTACTTGTTACCTTCATGATGACAACGGTCATGTGGTTCTACTTATAGCATTTCTTGTATGTGTGTCTGCAAGCAGATGAGGACCTCAGCAGGCCTTCATCGCCAAACTCCCAGCAGGACGCTGCATCTGAAGCTTTGGGGTCTGTCAACAGGGACCGCTGTTTTTCTTAGCGTACAGACAGAAGGCCTGAAGTTTGAGAAAAAGAAGCAGTTCCAGATATTTGCTGAGCAAGATGCCGAGGTCGTCCATGCGATCCATCGGAGGTGTTGAAGGAAACCCGCTGAGGCTGGCGGACGGCTGCTGCTGCTCTTCCCAGAAGGATTACTGACTACTGCTACTACTAGTACTGGTAGAAGGATTACAAAGCAGAATGTTGGGTACGAGCAACGGTAGTGGCTGAGTACGGGAGTCGGGAACGCTGTCATCCAGGCCCTTCTTGTTTTCTGCGCAGTTCTTCCAACATCGTCATTTCCATCACTATCCCTGTCCAAATGCTGAATGACTAGGGATGTCACGGCCGGGGGAAAGTTGTTATTCTATATTGTCTGCTTCACCCACCAACAGTCACAGGCGGGAAATAGATGAGGCGTATGTTGTCAGGGGAGGGGCAGTTTACAATATCCTGGTACTCCCAGCCCCGAACATAAAGACACTGTCCGTGTCACTTGATCGCTACAGGCTCCTAATTTTGGGGCTACCCTGCCCCGAAAGCAAAATCATCCATACACACATATAAATATATACAACATTCCCTGCTAAGCTCCAGTAGGCAGAGAGAGCGAGAGACCCCCTAAACCCTAAACCCCTCGCAGTCCCAAGTCAGTTTGTTCTCCAGGCATGGTCGTTGCTTTCACTTCCGAGACCTCACGGCCGACGCCTGAGCCGAGCCTCTTCGAATTTGGAGTACCGAGACCCTGACCCAGTTTAGGGTTTAGGGGTTTAGGGTTTAGGGTCTAGGGGTAGGGTTTAGGGGTTTAGGGTTTAGGGGTTCAGGGGTCTAGGGTTTGGGGGTTCAGGGGGTTAGGGTTTTGGGGGTTTAGGGTCTTAGGGTTTCGGGTTTGCTCTGGGCCTTCCCCACCTCCCCAGTAATGAAGCTTGTTTCCATTGCAGTAAAGATATAGTATCATTGGAACATTAAAGGGGTGTGGGGAAGGTTGTATTCTTGGGAGTGGATTGGAAATAAGGGCCCCTAGGATAATATGGGGAAATATAACAGGATTATGTAGGGAGTGTTTGGCGTTTTTCTTTTTTACATCCTGCCAGGTCTACGGGATGAGCTGGGGTACGCCTTGGAGACAAGGGTACCCTAAACCCTAAACCGCAACAAGTCACGGCAAGGATCGATGGTATTAAAGTCAGGACCAAGTCAGGCCCACCTCCTAAACCCTCCTTGGGAGCTTGGACCTTAGACCCTTACACCTTTGAAATTCTTCTATATTCCTCTTATAGAACTTAGGGTTAACCCTTAGTAGAGGTCATAGGTGCCATGTAGAACCCTAAGCCCACGGGAGTAAACACATTCAGAAAAGCGTCCCTCTTTGGGGCTCCCTCACGGTTCCTCTTAAGACTACAAGCACGCCCCATCCTCTAATATAAAATAGGGTTTAGGGCGTAGTGTTTAGGTTTTAGGGTTTAGGGTTTAGGGCTTCGTTCATAGTAATTTGCAGGCGCAGGGGTTCTCAACATCAGTTGCAGGCGGTGTCTGAACCCTAAGCACTAAACGGGTTATACATAATCGCATCAAGAGTTCAGAGGGCTGCTAGTCAGCGCCAAGTCGGCCGTGAAAAATGAGATTTCACCTGGAAACTGCTGGGCTTAGGCGGTGTTAGGGCTTAAGGTTTAATTAGGTTTATAGGGTTAAGTGTTCAGAGCTTAGGGAAACTTCTGGGTTTAGGTTTTAAGGCTTAAGGTTTCATTAGGTTTTTAGGGTTGAGTGTTTAGGGCTTAGGGATCCCAAAACCACTTCTTTGGTTTAGAGTGACCACAATACTCTCGCCATCCTCTCTATAGGAGAGCTTTCCATGAAGTAGGGGGTCCCTGTACGAAGCAGTTCAGCATGTGTGGGCATATAAACGGGGACCCCTGTTTTCGTGGGAACCCATGTCTATCCGGAGCTGTCCCTAAGCGTGCCTTCGGTCAGCAAGGAATGAAGACATGATTCCATAGTAGCGCCTATCTAATCCCCAACAACCTAGTCGTATCCATGATCTGTTCCATTTCTTCATTTCCTGCTCACCAGCAGTAAGGGTATGCCAGAAACCGTGCTGAGGCAGTAACAGTGTCCGAGGATGGCAATGTGATCGAGCTCCATGGTGCCCCGCACCTAGCACGCCACAGACGGACCCCTCCTCCCAATTCAAGGCCCCCCAACATCCTAATCTCAGATATTCTTAGTGCGGCAACACACACACTCTCACACACACACACACACACTCTCACACACACATACACACACGCACACACACACACAAACACACACATTTTGGATAAGTATGTGCATACACAGAGAGAGAGAGAGAGAGAGAGAGAGAGAGATAGAGAGAGAGACCGAGTGGTTTCAATAAAAGGAGAGGGGACTATCCACCTATTCACATCTCAAACTCAGGTCCGCTGACGTAGCATTGTATTCTTGATTTGTGTAGTTTCAATCTGCAATGCTTTTGTTCAGGTATGTTCCCCTATCAGCCTGCCAGGTAGCAAAATCCCGAAGTGATAGCCGGTGATTTTCTATAGTCTCTCACATATATATATATATATATTTCTCTTTATCGATAACACTCGTGGCTCGTACAATGCTTACCTGGTCAACATGCCACAGCATCACCCGAAACCCCAAACCCTAAACACTAGATCCCCAAAAAAACCTGAAACCCTACCAAGGAAGGTCCTGAAAGCGTGCTGGCCTGGGGCTCATACATGGGAGGGTTCAGGCTTAGGGTTTAGGGCCATTAAGAACCCACTGGATGATAAGGATGGGGATACAAAAAGCAATTATCTTGCGAAATACATGCGGTTTAGTGTTTAGGGTGTAGAGGACGTCGCTAAGTTTGACATAACTGGGGCTCTGATCCTACTAGAGGTCCCCATTGACCAGAATCGAAGGCCCATAATTACTAGGCACGTATGGTTGTCATCTTCGCAACGCGTAACATGGAATGCCTGCAGCTTCATAGTCTTGACCTTCGGGTTGCGAGGCAAAACCTATCCAACTGCAAGTAATGACCTAGACCCTCCAACTACCGTCTATGTAGGCCTATTCGGGGCCATATGTATTATCACCTGACAAGGAGGGTATATGGGGGATTATATATAGGGGACTATTATGAGGGTTGTTATGGGGAATCTTAGGAGTTCAGAGTTTAAAGCCGAAACCCTAAACCCTGAACTCTAGGGCTAATTACGGGGGATACTAGGAGTTTAGATTATAGCTCACGTAACCCCAACTAAGGGTTCTAGGAGGGTCCTGGTAGATCTACCCGGGAGCGGAGTGAGAATCTGCGATATCCTGGGCGTTTATACATGGCGCAATTCGCGAATTTTGTTTAGGGTTGAGGGTTTGGGGTTTAGGGTTTAGGGCTTAGGGTTCACGATGTTGTTCAAGGTTTAGGGTTTGGGGTTCTCGGTGTAGGGTTTAGTAGTTTGCTTCTGCGGCTTCACAAGATGCCTGCCTAGGTCGACAACCCCCTCACCGAGTCATCAAATGTTAGCTTGCATAAGTATGGGGACACGAATATAGACCCCAGTTTACACTGTAATCCTTATGATGAAGCCCGCAAAAAGACCTCCCCAATATAGTGCAATAGTACAAAGGTCATAATCCTCGCCTCACATGGTGGTTGACATAGGGTCTCGGGCTTTGGGACCACTTGTTTCAGGCGTTGTACATATTGTTTATTAGGCCGGAAGCATCCCTAAACCCGACATGTCCTGACATATCACCATATACTTTTCACACATTTCTGGTCATTTGAGGCTTTGGAATTCTTCGAGGTGGGACTTTCCAGAAAGGGGCATACTAGGGGACTGGGGGAGGGGGGCTAATAGTTGGCTTGTACTTGCAAATAAAACTGGGTATCTAACTACAGTACCCCGAACCCTAAATCTTTCGACGCTAGGAACCGAAACCCTGCAGCATTTAATCCTACCACCCCTTCATAGGAACCCTGTAGAATTCGTATCATTGGGTTACAGTTGCCCTCAACCCCAGATACGCCTACATAAACCTTTAACTACCCTGAACCTGCCAGTGTTTAGGGTTGAGGGTTTACCCTAAACCCTAAACCCTAAATAGAACCCTAAACCCTAAACTTTAGAGTTTTAGGATTTAGGGATTAGTGGGGCTCTTCCTCGAGGCTGTGCCTCTCTTCTCATCGCCTCTGGAGCAGGCAATTCGTTTTGCTGCATGATTTAGGGCTTGGGCTTTAGGGTGTGTCTGTCTCTGTGTGTGTGTGTGCGCGTGTGTGTGTGTGTGTGTGTGTGTGTGTGTGTGTTAGGAGGACCCCCCACCCTGTAATAGTGACTATAAGGGATAATAGGGACTATATTAGGGTCCTCCTATGTTCTTATTATACCACTATTACAGGGTGGGGGGTCCTCCTAAGGTATGTGGGTTTCGGGTTTGGGGGTGTATGGATTGAGGTTATAGCTATTTCGGGGTTCAGGGTTTAGGGCTCTGGGGTTTATGGGTCGCTATCAGTGGGGTTGTAGGTAGAATTAATGTAGCGGCGTGTATGCGTGTTGGAGGGTTGCAGAACGTCAGTGCTAGATTATGTCCTCCTTTTGGGTGTTGTCTTCTATATAAGGCATATAATCCGACCAGGTACCACAATAAACGCTACTCACTTCAACGGTGACAAGCGAAGCCTTTTTGGAGGCTCTAAGCATATTTGCACACATTATCTCAGGAGATATCAGAGGGCCCTTGGGTACTGCCCCCACTCATTAACAGTTGGATAATAAATATAGTACGATTATATAGAGCCCTTAATAATACCCTTATTATAGACTGTAAATGGGTGTGGGCAGTACCCAACCCAGACCCTAAACCTTAAACCTTTGAGACGCATGAGGGTCCCACCTTTGAGAAACATCCACAGGTGGCACGTTTGCGTACCATTACGGTCCTGTGGAACCAACACCTGACGTGAGCTATAGTCTAAACTCCTAGTCTCCCCCTCAATTTTAGGGTCTACGATTTAGGGTTTAAGGTCTCAATTCCTAGTATCCCCCTTAAGCCCTATAATACTCCCCAGTAGAACCCCCTTTAAGGAGTTTAGACGAGAGCTCACATGGGCACACACCATAATTATGTGTTTTGGTTGAGGTCTGGATCTCAAGGCATAATCTGAAGATTTTCGGGGGCCGGCGGTGGGCGCGAATCTTGGCCATAAACTTTAAACCTTAGGAGGACCCCCTACCCTGTAATAGTGGTATAATAGGAATCTAAGAGGATCCTAATACAATCCTTTCTATTTCTTATAGTCACTATTACTGGGTGGGGTGTCCACATAACTTAAACCCTAACAAGAGTCTACGCTATCCTAGGGTGACTTGCAGGCCCAAAAGTGACTGGGGAAGGGTTCAGCCCGATACACATTTGCCACATATGGGTGGTTGTCAAAATTGTGGTCCCTTTTTGGGTCCCTATTATAATACGGCACCTAATATTTAGGGTACCCAAAAAGGGACCATAATTTTGACAACCACCCATATATCATACATGTATATGCCCTCTATATACTCCCCATATTGCCCTCACATGGGCCATAATCCGATCAGCCCCATACATACCCCCTACATACTTCCTTTTGAACTCTTTAAATGGGTAATTGTCCAGTGCCTTTGAGTTTTTGGTCAGCTGGTATCCATTACTTGCCCAAAGGTGAAGTTGCTTGTAGTGGGTTTAGGGTCTAGGGCTTACAGGCTGAAATGTAAACCCATGGAAACCTTCAATGACCATAACGCCCATCATCATCCCTATAGAGCTGTCAATGCTATCAATCTTGCATTGAAGCAAGATGTTGGCTCTAAGGTCGTCATCATCCGCCCTAATCTAGACCCCTACCTGTTTTCCTCCTGGCTCCTGAGTATGGGCCCCTACTTGGGTTTGCAGGCATCATAGGACTTATCATGGGCACGAGGGGCGCGCCGTTTAAACCTTACAGACAGAAGTCCTAGTTCCAAGAAACTGGCAGACCATGGGCATGGTTGAAGTTTGTGACCTCAACTCAAGTTACCACAATCAAGAGGCCAGGTTATTTACCATCTGTGCTTTGCTGGTGCAGGCAAGCCGCGATGCTTTGGCTGCCGGATTTCAGTCAGCTCTAGAAGACGTCGGGAGGACATTTCCTTAGTAGCTTTAGGGTTTAGGGTGTAGGGCTGAGTAGATGTGAGGGGTTGTTAAACACCTCGCCCGGGCTTCTTGCACTGGGGACCGCAAATTAGCAACCTACCATATACGTTCTATGTACTGTATAACCGTACTATCCCCGCACTGGTTATGTTCCCAAAACAAAGTGGGGATTGTTGCTGTTAGGGGGGTAGGCACGACCATCATTAGGTGAGGGGATTGGCGTTTGGAGTTATAGCACAAAACCTCGCGGGCTCAAGATCCTCTGATTTAGGGTTTTAAACCTAAACCCTACACCCTTAACCCCAAACCCTAAACCCTACACCCTAAACCCTAAACCCTACCCCCCAGATGCCCCTGAAGCGTTCCATGCGAGTCTCAGGACGGCCTATTGGTCTGCATTTTCAAGGGCGATGCTTTTGGAAAAGCAATCTGCCAGGCCACTGGGTTTTATGGAATATAGGGGTTGAATCTATATATATACATATATGTATATATAGGGGTTCTAATGGGATAATGGAAAAGAAAATGGAAACTACTATTGAGGGTTTAGGCTTCGGGTTATAGTCCTCCTTGAGTAGATAGAATATGGCTGTGGGTATATTATAATACGATCCCCATATACCCCACCCTAAACCCTAAACCCTAAATATTCCATGCATATTCTATCTACTTCAGGGGAACTATCATCGTCTAGGGTTTGGGAGTGCATGGCGAGGCTTGGGGGGAGATCGGCAGCGGAAAATTCGGGTTTAGGGTTTAGGGTTTAGGGTTTAGGGTTCAGGGTTTAGGAACATGGAAACTTGGATCATACAGGGGTTCAGCAGGTTTAAGAACATGGAAACTTGGATCATACAGGGGTTCAGCAGGTTTAAAGTTAGTTAGGGAAACCCAAGTTGTGACCGGTAGTCTCCTGTTGCCTCTGAAAATTATGTTTATGCAAAACGCTAGTGTGTCGTAATTTGCCCAACTGTTTAGACAAGAGGGTTTTGAACTTGGGAGTTACGCTAACGGGCTTAGGGTTCAGGATTCAGGGTCCTGGGTTCTGGGGGTTGGGCTAAGTAGCAACAAGAAATAGCTCCTGATAAGGTTCTGACCCAGTGCAGAATGACCTGACCTGGTATTCATCTGGGGGCTGTTTATGCTAGGGAACCAAATCCGTTCCACTTGCGTAGAAGCCGGAACACCTGCAATTATACTTCCCTGATCACCCTTACATTTGGCGTATGGTATACTTTACTTCAACAGCCTATTCGAACTATTCAACCTTTAATATGATCAATACCATGGAGATTTGAAAGGGAGTCTCATGTTGAATTTGTTCTCCTAATCTACGGGTTTGGAACCCTCATGCTTGCAAGCTGCCGCATGCATGGTCATGGCTTGCAGCGAATCGAGGACAATCGGAGCGACAAGAATTCCAATAACACAGCGAGCTCACACTCCCAAGTTGAATGCACCCGTTTCTCTAAGCCGGGGCTAGTGCAGGTACATGCCCGGAATCAGGACCTCTTTCAACACAGCTTCGACACCCCTGGCGTAATCTTTCTTCCAGCATCTTAAACCATCTCTATAGTGAAAATGAAACTTCTCTGAGCTCGAACCATGGTGAATATCCAGGGGCGCACGATCTCCCGGCGTCCCGAATTTGTTTGAAGCCACCACCTAATGCCCCGCAACTCAACCTCCTTTTCAGCAAGTTCTGAAAGTTGGTTGATGCTCTTGCAAGAAGCTATTTGGAGGGTCAGGGTGATTTAGCCAGTATGCCTGTAACCCCTATAGGCCACGTAGTACCCCAAATTATGCCTATTGGCCTACTTACTTAAGACCCCCTTACCCTAAACCTAAACCATAACTCCTGAATAAGATTGTCGTTTCCCTGTTCTTTTTCCAACTACTAGGTCCCCCTGACCCTCCCAGTAGCCTGACCAGGAAGTAAGGTTCTCTTGAAGCCTACACACATTTGATATTAGGGGGGATTGGCTATGACTAGCTATGATTAGCTGAGTGGACAAGCGTTAACCTCTGGGGGTATATATGATCCTACTCCCATCAAGGGTTAAAGTTTTGATGAGGGAGGGTGGGCGGCCGTGATTTTGCCGTCAACACAGTGATAGCAGAAGCTAGTTTAACAGGACAGTCAACACCACACCCCTTGCTTGAAAGGGCCACTAGGGCCTCGCGAAGGCTCCCTAAGGTTCTTTTATTTGAGGCCCCATGTGTCCTTTGGGGCTTATTTAAGACTAAGCCCATTCCCCTGACATTAAACCCCC
>CAJNIZ010001886.1:1252-11450 GCA_905231905.1 Symbiodinium pilosum | reverse complement strand
GGTGGTGGTGGTGGTGGTGGGTGTTGGGTGTTGGTGGTAGTCGTTGTCGTCATAGGAGTCGTTGTTGTGGTACTCGTTGTCGTAGTAGTAGTCGTCGTTGTCGTCGTCAGTACTGGTAGTGGTAGCAGTAGTAGCAGTAGTAGCAGTAGCAGTAGCAGTAGCAGTAGCAGTAGCAGTAGCAGGAGCAGTAGCAATAGAGTAGTAGTAGTAGTAGTAGTAGTAGTAGTAGGTGGGGCTTGTCGCGTCGTTGACGGTGGGGCTTTCGCCAAGATCGCATTCGATTTCGTTGGCAAGCGCATGATTTTATACATTTTACAGACGTTCTTTGCCAGGGCGGCTAAGCAGGGTCTTTCCGCACTATTGGCTTCCAACTACGTTTTCCGTTTTCCGTCGCAAAACAAAAGTAGGCCCCAAATGCTGCAGACTGGCAAGCAAAAGCGGGGTATGATCTAAAGGTCCTTACTTGGAACTTAGTAGAGAATCCTGGCCATTTTAGGGGTAGGAAATTGATTGACTACCAAACGCGAAATGACAGTAGGGGCCTCAAATGTTGCTGACTGCCAAAAAACCAAAACAGAAGTTGGGGCTCCACATTATATAGACTGCCAACCACAAATCCGAAATAAAAGTAGGACCCCGCATGTTGCAGACTGCCAAACAAGAATCCAAAATGAAGTACGGCCTCTCATGTTGCAGCATTGCCATTTGGATCAACAACAAAAAAGCAAGCCACATGTTGCAGACTGCCAACCAACATCCAAAGTAAAAAGCAGGGCCCCACATGTTGCAGACTCCCAGCCAAACATTGAGAAATAAAAGTAGGGGCCCCGCATGGGATAGGGATCATCAAAGATTAGATAGGGATCAAATCAACCTAAGATCAACAACAAGGCAGGAAACAGAGCTCTCGCGTGGAGCCTTCTTTTGAGATTTGTTATTGATCGTCATTCGTTACTATTCGTTACTTTTTTTCATCTCCCTTGGGAAATCGATCTCTCGTGAGGAGCGTCCTCGAATTCTAGACTGAAATCCAGCCGTGGCGTGGGGCCTCCTCGCATTCGGCTTCGGAATTAAGCTCTCGCGATCGAGCTTTCGCGTGGAGAGTCCTCACATTTTCGTGAGAACCTCACCAACGGAAGGAAGGAAGCAGGGAAAGAAGCAGGAAGGAAGTAAGGAAGGAAGGAAAGAAGCAAGAAGGAAGGAAAGAAGGAAGGAAGGATTGTCATCATGTTTCACGGCTTTCATAATTTTTCATCAATTTGCATGCAGTTGTCATCAGTCTTCGTAATTTTCATCGTTTCATCATTTCCCGTCACATCCATGATCATCTTCATGATATTACATGTATTGTTTTCATAATTTGTCAGGGCTGTTTCATCGTCTTCATGATTTTCCTTATTGTTCATGATTTTCCAGTTTTTCCATTATTTTCATGGTTGTTCATGATTTTCAGTGTTTTTCATAATTTTCATCATTTTTCATCGTCTTCATCACGTTTCATCATGTTTCATCATGTCCATCATGTTGCATTGATTTCATCCCTGATTCTTTCCGTCATTTTCATACTTTTCCGTTCTTTACCGTATTTTCCATCACGTTTCAGATTTTTTTGATCATGGTTCATAATTTATCACTATTTATTATTATTCATGTGTTTTCATGATGCTTCATATCTTTCATCATGTTTTCATCATGCCTCATCATTTTTATCAGGGTTCATCATGTATCATCATCGTTTATAATTTTCAGCGTGTTCCATCATTTCTATCATTTCTCATCATGTTTCATTATGTTTCAGCATGTTTAATTGTTTTCATAGTTGTTCATCATTTGCACCATTTTTCATCATTTGTCATCACTTGTCATCATGTTTCATGATGTTTCATAGTTTTCAGCATGTTTCATACTTGTTCATCAGTTACATCATTCTTTATCATTTGTCATCATGATTCCTGATGTTTCATGAATTTTCGTGATTTTCATGATTTTGCAATCGTGCTATGATTCTTAATTTCTACCGTCCTAACTGGTTTTTCATCGCTTAATTTGTTGATCCTTATTCATTTTTCGAACCTCTGAATCGTGCCATTTACAGTATTCAGGCACCGAAATCCTCAATTTTTGTTTGAAATCTAAGTTTCTTTCTCTTTGATCCGGAATTGTTTGATCCTCACTTTTTTTGATCCATCACCCACCCCAAATGTTGCAGACGGCTAGCCAAAAATCCCAAAAAGACATAGGGTCCCACCTGTTGCAGACTGCCAACCAAAAATCAAAAATGAAAGTTGGAGCTCACATGTTGCAGACTGCCAACCAAAAATCCAAGATAAAAGTGGGGGCCCCAAATGTTGCAGACTGCCACTTGTTGTTGTTGTCGTACTTCAGGTAGAAGTAGAAGTAGCATCAGTAGTAGCGATGATGATGATGATGATGATGATGAAGAAGACGCGATGATGTTGGGTCTGCTGTGGTTGGCGGAAATATTTCCATGCAGGCCAAGCTAGTTTGAGCGGTTGTCCTTCATCCCTCTCGACGCCGACACCTGTCTTTTCTACAAGCCTCACGGCTACGTGCTGCAGATACCTGCGTATAGCTTCGCTAATGACACTCAAACCGATCTATCGATGAAAGCTGAAGCCTACACACACCAGTCTCGGCTACCCAGCTCACAATGGGTCTCTGTTTCCTGACGCCCCACAGAATGCTTTTAATCCTTCCATTCTCCATCACAGCTCAAGGGCTACAGGGGTCCATGGCGCCCAGACTCAAATCGTCCCTGGCCTTCAGTAACTTTAGAGCATCCTGCTTTGAATTATTTCGCAACAATGTCCGCTATTGGCCCAGGTCTCAGGATGGATCCATCAACGCCCCTGCCTGAGTCGGGTCTTGCTTTTGAAGGCCTCCAACTACATGCCAGTCTTGAATATGAGCCATCCACCTTACCTGTGCCAGGGCCCAGGGGTTGTCAGGGTCTGATGACGCATGGATCCTTACTGGAGCTGGGGCAGCTAAGCAACCGTCAGTGCTCTTTTGCAGGCACAACTGATAAATACCGCCACAGGCTCCCCAATTTGCCCAAGCGGCATGGTGGGTAAACGGCACGCTGGGCCTCAACAAAGTATATAATCTTTCGTGGGCTTAGTCACCGCTCAGGGGTGTCGCGCTTTCGATGCCCTTGATTCCGGAGGCCGAGCGGAATGTCTTTAGTCTTGCGAGCACGTCTCATGTTCATAAGCCTGTGAACGTAAGGCAAACCTGACCCCCCCGAGACATGTAAAAGGTTTGGAGCGCATTTTGCGCGTTGAATTGGGACTAGAGCGCTGCTACCCTTGATCCTTTCTCCCAATATTCAAAGGCTCACCCCCTCAATGCGTGTACTCCGAATCGTATTCAATTGGGGGTACGGGGTTGTATTTATCGTACGACCCGAACATTAGGAGGGTAAATAACAGGATCATTTTGAAAACTAAACATAAGCGAACAAAAGTCTCCTAGATCGAATAACAAGCCGTTTTAATCGTAATTCAGTCGTAATAAAACCCACTAAAATCAAGGTAGAAGCCATTGAAATCTAATGAACATCCAAACAAAAACCAATGCAAAATCAATTCAAAAGCGTAATCAAACTCTTTAATGTCTGTGTACAATCTCATTACAATCTAATTATCGACCAACATCAATTGAGCAAGCACCTAAATGCTAGCCTTTTGTAGCAGTACTGCAGAAGGAAATGAGTGCAATGAGCTGAGGAAGCGATACCTAATCCCAAAAGCGATACCTCCCAAGATATTTGGGTAAGCCTGCGTCAGGGCTAACGTCCATTCCAATACTAAACTTGTACTACGATTGAATGAAAATCCGGCCGGCTCAAGGGAACGTCGATTCCAGTACTAAGCCTGTACTGCCATTTAATGAAAGTCCAGCCGGCTCAAGGGAACATAGATTCCAGTATTAAACTGGTACTACAATTGAATGAAAATCCAGCCGACTCGCGCAAGTCCATGTGGCACTGCAGCACACGTGAGTTGGCGATACCCCAGTGTAAAATGTNNNNAGCGATACCCCTTGTCTTATTTCCGCTTTGGAGCCTTTGAATTTAGCGGCCCGCTCAGTTGAAATTGGACTAGAAACTACCTACAAAAAAAGGGAAAGCGATGCAACATCGCAAGAAGCCCAGTTCAGATCACATTCAAATTCGATATAGATTCCGTATGTAAAAATGTCCAAAAGCAATCACCATCTAGGAAATCAAGGAGATCCCTAATCCGTAAGAGTCGTGCTAGGGACCCCCAAAATTCAAAGGATCCGAGCCGTAATTGACATTAGTCTTGGCCCTTCAAAAAGTAGTCTTGGGGGCAGAATTCAGAATTTTCAATTATGGGGAACCCGCATCTGATGTTGGGCGGGGGGTGGTTAATATCAGGGGGTAGTGACTAATGCAGTCATCGGACAAGCAGTCGCACTAGGGCATATGTTCCTTGTGGAGGGCAGTCTACAATTGCAAAAACGCTGGACTGTTTGACCGCTTGGGCGCGTGGACATTGCCTGCAAGACTTTTCGAGAGGCATACGCACAGCAGCAGATGATGGGCATGGCATGCACCTCCTTAGCCCAGAGCTATGCAGGCGCCGGGCATGTTCAATGATTTCGGGTATGCTTTTATGCTTTCGGACGCCCTCTGCTGCGCGTGCAGATCAAGAGCATGTGCAGTTGCAGCATGAGTGTGCGATTCATGGCATGGGTGGGCTCTATGACATCTGGCACAGAGGTTTGCAACAGAAGGGCGCATACCTTTCATGTGCTTGGATGGATCTCTCGTTCTACCCATGATTTGGGAAGTCGTTGTGTTGCAATAGACGCGTGATTGGCAAGGTGGCTACGAAGGAGCTATGGGTGTCATACCTCCGGGTGCACAGGCGCACAGCAGGGCTAAAGGGTAGTGGAGGCGGGCTTCAAGAAGCCAACCACCAAGAGTGAAGACTTGACTTTTTTCGGGGTAGAGAGGAAGCGATTACGGATGAAGCCGCTCTTCGGGGCATTTGAACTGGAAGCCAGAAGACTCGCAATCCAACAAGATTCGCCAGAAGTACTTGAATTGAAGGCATGGGACACGAAGCTTCAGATGCATGATGATAAACGCATCATGAGGAGTCTGTGGTCGAGCGGTCTTTGCAGGTGGTGCCTCAACCTCAGGGCTACGCCTGCTCACTGATTTTGTCAGCATGAGAACGAAACCGATCTTATTGCTTGCCGCGGACAAGCCGTAGCTTCATGAAACAGATCTAAAGCCTCAACACTCTGACTTCAAATGCGCTTGGGACAACGGTTCCCTCTACGCTTTGAGCGCTCCCATGGAGCTCGGAGTTACTTACAGCCTTGGAGACAAGGCCTGTCCACGACCACTCATTTCCGCTCGGAGCTCGGATGAGGTTTGGTCGTTGATGACATGCCCCACAATTCTTCTCACGTGGTGCTTAATCTTGGATGGAGAATGGGTGCTTTTCTTGGCTGAGACGCGCAGGTACCAGCTAAACGAGCATTTGCAAACAACTTCCAAGCACCGCATGACTCTGCAATACACGACAGTTGCATCAAAGACAGCTTGCTTTCTCCAATTTGTACAAGTCGAGCTCACCGTGCTATAGCAGAGTCCTTACTATCGTCCTCAGACACGATCCTTTCAAACCTTTGTCAATGTGCAAGGATCCTAGGCACACTGGGGAATGGGCACCTCCGCGATGCGTTCTGTGTTTCTCTAGATGCTAAGTGGATGCCCAGCACCATGGATGAAGATGGATGTGGTCTCTACATACTTCATGGATCCTTATGCTCTACTGTAAGGTCAGCGCATGTTTGCAATAGAACCTATCTTTTGTATGCGAGTGTGCGGGCAGGATGGAGGTCGTTCATCAAACTCATGTGCTGGACTGATGAGATGAAGTCTGGCAAACTTCCCGTCTATGTTTCTTGTGTAGCTTCTAAGGTCCAGACAGCGGCGCATGAGAGCCTCAGCAAGTCAGAATTAACTAGGTTGCAGTTGTGCTGGGCAGTTTGATGGAAGCAAGGATTACTGCTCTTAGCCTGAGCTGTGCTGCATCCAAGATGCGGACAATTCCAGAACCCTGTTCGTGAAGAATTCCTTCCTGCACGTCGAGGCCACCTTGCCCATAATTATGCACATCGTGTCTCGAGGGGATTCGAGGGGTTTGTCAGCGACTTTCTATCCGCAGCGCTGTGAATGAGAGTGCCCTCGGAACATTGCCTGAGAGCTGCTCTCAGCTTCTCTTTGGAATGGTGTGCTGGCCAATTTCAGCTCGGCACAGGACAGTGATGACGAAGATTATGACGTGAACTGCGACGGCACCTTGACAGGAGTCGCATGCATGGAATCTTCGTTCATTCCTGCCAAGGACTGGGTTATGATTTCATCAAATTTCATCCATTTTTCCATGGCTCTGAACGCCTCTGCGTTAATTGCAGACTAGTCGAACCTTGTCAATCCATGCTTTTCATACTTCTTAATGCTTTATGATGCTTTATGGCTGCAAAGCTGTAGTGGGAACCAGCCCGAATGCTGCAAAGCCGCACGGGGTCTGCATTCTTTTTACGCCCAAAAGCTGCAGCTTTTGCCTGCAAATCAAGGCACTTCCTCGCACCGCTCAAGCTCAATGCCCAGTAGCATGGGCCGCGACTACGAGGTGCAGCAAGGGCTAGCAAAAGGCTTGCACAGTCCAGGGGTTTGCAGAACGGCACTGCTTTTGCTTGCAAAAAACAAAAACTGGCAACCTGAAGAGCGTTTTTTTTGGTGCGAGAGTTTAAGAGAAAGATCTGTCACATACTGAGGCAGGTTGAACAAGGCTACGTACACTTGTCCATCTTTGAGCTCTCTGCGATACAATCTACAAATGGTGAGGGAGCTCACGTCAATAAAATGAGTTCACTGCGGTAGTCTGTTTTGTGAAGCTTCCAGGACCACGATCTGCCGAACCAAAGAATTGCGAAATTTGCCAACTTAGCCTCAAATATTGGGAGAGTACAAACAAGTTACCTGGGCATCCCACAGACACACACTCCGCAGATCACACTCATCCTACATTCGAAATGATGGGAAAGCTTCCAGGATCGTCCATGGCGCCAGCTGCCCTCGGCAGACATGCTCGAGTGACTCACTTTGCAATCACAGTGAGTACGTGCCAAGCCACTCATAGCCAGCCTATGAGCTGTTATGATGTTGCAAGCCAACCATAGCCAACCATGCTAGCCGTGAGGCCATCCGCGGAGGGGTAAGCTGAAGCTGCATCAGCTACATCTGCGTGATGTTCTCAGGTTGCTCTACTCTCTCCGGAACAAGCGATCAGAGGACGAGGGTGCTCCCGAGAGCTCTGGACTCAGAGCACTCACATCGTCTATGGCTGTGAAGTGTCGCCTTTTCCTTTACCATGAAAACCGGCAGCCTTGGCCATGCACCCTTCTCAATCTTTTCAAACCGAAGCAGACTGAAGCTGCAGGTGCACCGGCAACAAGCGCGGCCATGGCGCAGACTTCCTTGGCACCGACAATAGGCCTCTGCCACGTACTGCCTTCATGCCCTGATATGCCCTGATCTCTATGAAGACATGGGCGTGTGCAGAGGATTAATGCTAATCCTAATGCCTTGGTAACGGATGTGACAATGTGGAGTGGCTGCAGCCATATGCGGTGTCAGCCAAGCCATGCATCACTTTAGCACCTTGCCGTGGAATATGGCTTGCTGTCCTCATGGAGCCTTTTCCCGAATGCGCAGCAGAAGGGTGTCTGCTGGTGTGGAGTGTGGCGGTCAGGGATGTGATGCGAATCTGTTGTCTTAGCGTTGGCAAGCCCTTTGCGTGCGTTCGTGAGTGTCGCGTGGGCTCTGGACACGCTAAGCTTAGGGGCAGGTTTTTGGAATGCGGCAGGCTAAGGGGAAACTCCACATCAAGCGTATCTAGGAGCATTCTGGGAGCATCGTGGTGGCTCCTGGAATGCGGCAGGCTAGAAAAGTGGAAAGTCCACATTTAACAAAAGGCATGCCCGTATGCGGACCATGTGTCACGTGACTGCATTTGGGTTCATGGCCCCCGCGATACATTTTGGACCCTGCAGTGCGTCGGGACGCCATCCTGCTGCTGAAACGCTCGGTCCGGACTTTGAACCTATAACTGATGCCACTTTGGGATGGCACATGTTGCTGCGGTAACATGTAGCTGGCATCCATGCATCTATTGCGCTTTGCCTGCAGGAACTCCAGGTGTCAGTCTCAGCTGTTGGCAAGGGAGCTGTGCGTCCCGTTCTTGTGTGTTGTTGCTACAATTTTTTCGAGCAGGTGCAATGAAGCTTTCTGCTGCTTCTTTTTCTGCTTCTTCATCCTCTTCTTCTTCTTCTCGCCTCCGTCATCGGTATTGTCGTGGTGGTGGTGGTGGTGGTGGTGGTGGTGGTGGTGGTGGTGGTGGTGGTGGTGGTGGTGGTGGTGGTGGTCATGGTGGCAATGCCTGTGGTGGTCTCCCTGGTTGGCGTGAGTGTGGAGGTGGCAGCAATGGTCTTGGTACAGAGTACGTAAGGTCTCGGTCCTGGGATGCCCCGAGGCTGAGGCCAGGAACAACTTGGGATCGGGGTGATTGAGTGCAGCTTCATAAGCTGAACTGGATTGTGGAACAGACGGGACAGGCTTTGAACTCGCAGTCCGCTCCAAGACTTCCACTAGTGCCACCCAGGGGTACAGGGTCAGGACTTCAGCATTTCAAGTGCAGAGGACAGGCTGCAAGTGGCAGAGAATGGTTGGGTGTCCCATGTTGAGTTCTCAAGACGTAAAAGAGAGGCCTACGCTGAATCTGACTCGTCTAACGCTTGATAGGCTACTTGACATGCTTGCTTCCAGTTGGGAAAGGGATTATCCCGGATGCTTGTGTAAACTGGGCAGCTTTTGGCAGACTTCTGGATCCAACCTACTGTACTTGACTCCAAGTGTTACCTGTCTCAGCTTCACTGGCCAGGGGCTCAATGGCCGCACAGCAGCCGCTACGGGCCAAGCGTTCAGAGGCAATTTGTTGGAACGACGCATCTGCCCGCAGCCCGCATATGGACTTTTGCTTGAAAAGAGGTGTCTGTCGGCGAAGTTAGTGATCTAAACAGGGCTGATTGGGAAAGCCTTTCCGTGTTCTGCATGCACCAGCGGCGGTTGAAAGCTGCTGCTTGCCAGGCTCAAAGCTGACCTGCCTGGAAAGATGATCGTGGCCAAGTGTCCGCATCCATCTGCCAACCATTACTCAGGCTGCCACATCGCAGTAGAAATTAGACATGACAATGCAGGAAAAAGTAGAAGAAGATGTAGTAACTTGTTGTTGGTGGTGGTAGTATTAGTCCCGGGGTTGCCAGGCTGCTCACAAGTGCTTCGCTTGTGGTGTCGCCGGACACTGCTTTCCCACCCGAGCCACTGAGAAGTGAAAGTCGAAAGATTATCATGGTGCCATTCACAACATGAGAGCAAAGAATGGGAGAATATAGTAGTTTCCATTTTGTTTTCCATTATCCCCAATATAACCCCAATATATCCCCAATACTGAGGAGCAGCAGTGCCTCTTCCAGGAATTCCAGCATGACATTTGAAAGGTGCTTTCTGTAGCAGCGTGGACATTTTGCAGTTCGGAGCTTGCTTTGCATCAGAGCACGTTATCACACAAGCAAAAAGTAAGGGCCCCGAACGCTTGAGACTTGAGACCCAGCATCGCAGGGACCCCCCAACGCGATAAAATGGGAGAAGGAATCCTGAGCAAAAAGTACAGTCCCCAAATGCGAAGACTTGAGACTCCAAAATCCTAAGCCATGGACCTAAACTCTTAAGAAATGCGGACCCCACGTACTTCAAGAGTCAGAGCGTGGCCCATGAACCCTGAACTTGTGTGAAACGTCTGCTTGGACCAGCGGGGGGCGCCTCGGAGTAATTAATGAGGCCATCCTTTCTTCCAACCAGAATTCCTGGTACCTTTGGACAAGTAATTCGTACCTTGGACTAATGGGGCGAGCCGACAGTTAAAAACCATACGGGGCCCGACAAACATTTGTTGAGGCTAGAACAAGGAGTCGTCAAATACCAAAAGTGTTCCTAGCAGTCGTGGTGGTAGTAGTAGTACTAGTAGTAGTAGTAGTAGTAGTAGCAGCAGCCATCGGGTGACTTTTCCGTCCA
>CAJNIZ010001885.1:17173-27716 GCA_905231905.1 Symbiodinium pilosum | reverse complement strand
CTACACCGGGATGTTTTTGTTGGTCACTGTCGAAATGATGTTCCCAAGGGGATTGAAAAAGCTGCGGAAGTCTAACTCATCCTCTTTATCTTTTCTGCTTCGTCAGCTGTCCCTAGGGTGTCCCTTCAAAATGCAACTTGAGGGAGTGTTCCCCTAAATTCGAAAGTATGCGAGCTACGAGTCGGGGGTATCCCCATTGGTTTCGTTTTTCTTGTGGTTGACAGCTGAAATTAGGGCTTTGAGGTTCGGAAGGGCCTGTACAGGTTTAGGCTTTCAAGCGTTTAGTGGCTGATGGCTTTTTTGGTAAAAGTGAGGGTTTGGGTGTCTTAGGGGTTT
This sequence comes from Symbiodinium pilosum, assembly GCA_905231905.1. Lineage (NCBI taxonomy): Eukaryota > Dinophyceae > Suessiales > Symbiodiniaceae > Symbiodinium > Symbiodinium pilosum. The sequence goes on along the minus strand of CAJNIZ010001885.1, from coordinate 27,380 downwards.
GGGTAGTTAAGGTATTTTCGGGTTCAGCAGCTTCCTTGCTCAGAAGGAGTTTAGGGTTTGCGGTGTAGGGCGTCTAAGGGGTTTTCCAAGGCCTTAGGGTTAAGAGGTCTTAGGGTTTCGGTGTTTTTGAGTTGAAGGTTTTTTAGGGTTCAGGCGTCTAAGGGATAAGGTGATTTCGGGCTTCGGGTTGGTTGGGTTTAGTGGGTTCAGGAGGGTTTGAGTTTCAGGGTTCGAGGGTTTTAGGGTTACGGTCAGGGGTAGTTTAGGCTTTAAACAGTTTAAGGCTTGAGGTTTGAGCATGCCTTCTAACTTCACGGCTTGAATAGCTGCCCTTCTTACTGAACAACCATGCCCCTCATACGTGTACCTGTACCCTCGCCAAGAACGACTAATAGATGCACAGAGCAATTCTTTTGTTAGACAAGGCTCAGTTGGAGAGAGGTTCCCAAAGAGATAGCACGAGATGAAATGTAACTTGAAGGGGGGGTCCGAAATGCAACTTGGGGGATTCCAGCATTACAAGAGTGCAACCGAAGCTGCATGTAGAGCATAAGAAACGTAACCCCTGGTGGGGTCCCAGTGACGAAGCCCGGCTCAGAAATGTAAGTCTAGGCTGTCCCCCATTTGCCTGAGACACGGAGCCATTGGCCCCAGCTCAAAACAGCTGCGCAAAATATTGGCTGAATTAGAACATGCTTCCAACAGAAATCCTACACCCTGTCTGGGCACTTGACACTTTCAGTATCCTGAACTCATAAAATCTGGACGCTCAGATTCACTGCTTACGAGCTTGTTTGAGGTCATTGGAGTTACTGGTAAGGAGGAGGAATCCTTTATGCATACTGCATCATATTGCGAGGATGCAGTTTACAGAAAAGCAGAGGCTGCTGACGACGCCATGAGACCATCTTCCTTGAACCATTTTGCTGGAGATAGCAATAGCATCAAGTGCCATTCTCTGACGAGGCCGTTTCCAAAGAGGGAGACACGGAAATGGCGACTCAGGCAAAGCCTGCTGTTACTGAAAGTTACGTACTGAGTGATGTGGTCTGCCCAGGATTGCCACTCCATGCCGGCAGCTTCAAAGAGCGCAGAGCAAACAGAGAAAGAAGTCGAGGACATGTCAAAAACCACACATGCCAGATCATGCCAGCCGTAGGCTTCCGAGGGTGGCGTGTCAGCATGGGCAGCCTGAACCGGGGCGAGGGGAAGCGGAGCTTTTCCGGCCTACCCCAGGATAAAGAAAAATGATATAAGTGCAGATGTGATGTTCGTTCACATCACTGATGTGTTCTTAGCCTTTGCCCTTTGCTCTTTTTTCCGTGGCTGTGTTGAATTGATACCTCGTTGACAAATTGGGAAGTACTAGGAGGGAATAGCTGGAGATGTGAAACTCTGATGACTCTGACGATGTTGTGGTGCTGATCCGGTTCGGGCGGGAGAGCAGATGGACTTGAAGGCTCCGAGACCCAAGTGGAGGCTGGCGTCGAGCGTCCAGAACAGGATAAGAAAGCTTCCTTTTGCCAAGTGGCAACCATGGAAGGTCAGGAAAGGGCGGTAGCCTTACCAGTCAGGACGCGTGCAAAGAGGAGGAACCGGCAGCAAAGTCGCCAGAGGCAAAGGGGTGCACCGCTGGGATCGAGAGGGCAAGGTGATTGGAGTGGTGTGTGCGTCTGGACGCATGTCTTCAGGCTGCAGGAGAAAAGTCAGTCTCAGTCGAGAAAGAAGCTGCTGAGGACGCTAGCCAACCATCTTTTCTGAAGCCAGCCATTCTCTGGTAAGGCCGTTGTGGAAGATGGAGACAGGGAGATGGCAACTCGGGTGACGCTTGCTGCTGCGGAAAGTTGTGCATTGAGGATGTGCGATCACCTGGCCAGGGTTACGACTCCATGCGTGCAGCTTCAAAGACTGCAGAGCAGGCAGAGCAAGAAGTCGCCAAGGACAGCGTATGCCAGTCGTAGCCTCCGGAGGGTCGTAGCCACAGTAGTCTCAATAGCGGGACTGATTAGGACCCGAGACTCTTGGTGGCATGACTCTGACTCCAGGAGAAGCCGCGCCAAAGGCTACCTCCCAAGCACAAGGTGCAAACTAATTATGTTGAATCCGCACCAGGCACTTTCGGTGGCATGTTTTGCTAGGCGGCTCCTCCAATTTTCCATCGGCCTCCCTTACAAAGGCCTGCTTGAGCCCCGGACTACAAACTAGCAGCAGTCCCGCGCCTTTTAGATCTTTTTGCTCTGCGACTCAGGCCCCAAAACGAATGCCAGTGCGCCAAGTTCAAGGGCACGACTATTCGCAAATGCCTGATGTGCCGGATTGGCTGAAAGAGAAAGAAAATCGAGCATACCAAATATATGCGAAGAATCCGCCTCTTGGCCACAATCCACCAACAGAGGCCAGAAGGAGGGGCTGGCGGTCCCTCTAGAAAAGACATGCTCATGTCAGGCGTGGAGATGGAGAGCGAGGCGAACCCGCGTCGAATCCTCAAGTTGGCAAGGCCAACTGCAACGTTTGGCAAGTTACGGGAACCGCGTCTCCCCGAGGAATTGGAGCAGATTGTGCAATCCGGAAACCCAGGGCTGGAGACCATCGAGGACATTGCGAGCGATGTTTGTAGGGAACGGAAGATTGGGCCCAGAAACATCCAGAAACGGTGCTAAGATAACTTTAAAGTCCCCTGGCCCTCTAAGTTCATGGTTCCTGCATCCTTTTGCCAAGTTATCCAAGTCCCAAACCCCGGTTTGGAACCTGTTGTGCGTGAATCATGGCTGGTGATTTGGCAAGGCACCGCCCCAGCTCTAACCCCAAGACCCAAAACTCAGAAAATATTTGCCAACCGCTTGATTTTGAACCCCAAGCACCTAACTCGCGCTCTTGATCGCTCTTTCAAAGTGAGGCCCCGAAGAAAACCATGAAATGACCTTGAAGATACAGTGGAAGTATGTGAAAGTCCGCCTTAGCTATGAAAGACCCTGCATACCCATGAATTACCCGTGAAGCCACAATGTGCTGAAACCCGACAGCGATTGGGCGGAAGCCGCCTGGGATTCTCACACCATTTTTTTGAACTATAGCGGCTGCATGTTCAAAATCTGGCATAGCGAGACCATGAAGGTCGTGCCAGCCTGTCGTAACAAAACTGCGCCCAAGTCAGCCAGAAGCTGCAAGTCCTGAATCCTTGTTTACGTCGGATCGTTTCGGTAGTTTGTTCCCCATTCTTGACGGTTCGCTATTACTGTTACCTTCAGAGCTGAACTGCAGAAAAGCTTCAGAGATGTTCTTTTGTATTTTATCCTCCGTGCTATCATCCTGTTTCAATTGCCTGTGATCGTGATTCTCCCCCCCAGCTGTTGGAAGCGTGAACAAGACAGTGAAAGGCACGTGAAATTTCAAGATCATATATCTTAGACCTACAGTCCCATGAAGCGCGTCTTTGGGAAGGCCAGCCGAGCATGTATGAGTTATGAATGTATGGCAGGGGAACTCGCACGGGCACCTGTGCCAGGACAGATTGCTTGCTTGCCCAGTTCGCCGCTTGCTCTGTGGTTTGCGCTCCTTGGTGGATTAAGGATTTTTGCCTTGCTTGGGGTGACTGTCTGACCTGAGCTCATTGTCACATGTTGGAACAGGTAAACATGCAGATGTTCAGGGCACTGGCAAGGGCGCAACCTTGCCTGACAAGGTGCCCGTGACGGTCTGAGATTCCGAGCCTTTCTGGCGTGCCGCTTGTCAAGATACCAATCTGTCCCACAATCGTGAAACCGGCTGAGGAGACAATATTCACTCTCCTGTCTTTCGTGTGGTGCTCGTGGTGCGAACTGACCTCCAGGCAGAATGGGGGGTATTGTAATAGATCCTTGAGGTCTGCAAAGCCTATACCAAGATCTTCTCAAGGCACTGGGCTCAACATGATTTTCTACCCTTTGGCCATTCTTTAGCCATTATGATCCTGATTTGGATGGAGGTTGAGTGCGGAGATGAAGAAGCTGCTTGCGACTCAGGTATGGGAATCGGTATGGACCTCAAACTGCTGTAGTCGCCAGACTCCCCAAAGTCTGCTAAGCTACTTTGCCAAGCATCCTGGCAAGGTTCTGTATGTGGAGGACAAGTTCTGCGACCCGACCTTCAACCGTCAGGCATGGTGATGTAACTGGTTAGACAAGTCTTCGGCTGGCATTCCCAAACATCGCATCAGTTCAATTTCGGAATTGTGCTCCAGGCTGCGCGAACCCTCGGCCTTGTGATGGGGCCGGACCTGGCTATCGCCATGCCGGAAATGAGGTGGCAACACCTGCGGTCTTTAGCATGTGCAGCAGCTAGGCTCTGTAGCTTTCATTGAAGGCCCCAAGTGGAGCAGACCGCGAGGCAATGACCGACGGCGCTGATTTGTTTTGCTGACATGCTGTGCGAGGTCACCTGCAGCAGCTAAGCCACCTCCAGCAACAAAGGCATCAAGCAGGCTCTCGAAGCAACACCTGCGGCCTTGATGTTGGCTAGCTGCCGCCCAGGTCAGGGCCATCAGAACAACGTGGCAGGCCTAGCAACCAAGCAGACGTTCCCAAACAGGGTGTTGCTGGGTATCCCATCCTGGCAGGAAGAGAAAGTACGAGGGCTTCTTTCCGGTCGACGATGTGAACTTTTCGCAAAACAGCATTGGCGAGAGGTTCAGCTGCGGCCGCAGAATGCAAGACACGGTCGAAGATTTGATGGATGACCAGGCCAGGAATTAGCAGGTGAGCAGAACGAAGATGGAGGAAGCAACTGCATTGCAGCCAGAATTTTGAAGGTCAATCCGGAGCGGGATCAATTCCTCAGATTGACGGCCATGAGCGTAGGCGGTAGACTAATCAGCCCGACTCCAAGCATCGCAAGAACATCTTAAGTGAGATTGAAACATCTGGCAAGCTGGAACCCCATGTTCTGTGTGGTCAGGTCGCAACAATCGACGTTTATGGTGCCTGAAAGAGTATCAAAAATTGAAAAGACAGAGGAAGAAGTCTTTCACGGTCAAGGTGTTCTTGTACGTGCGCTTCTCAGGAGCGATTCTTCATGTTTGGGGTCCTGCTGGTGTCTTGCTCGTGGAAGCTAGCCTTGCTTAGGTGACAGAGGTAAAGGACAGGGGCATTGAAGATTTCATACAAGCAAGAACGTGTGAAAGAGGCTATCACCTGAGCTTGCGCTTCTGGATCTCTAGTCTTGTCAGATGTTTTTGCTGCTCCTTACCGTCGCTCATGCGATGCTCGGAGGTGGTCCCGCAGACGGGGTGCCAGAGGCCAGTGAGAATTGGTTGCATGTTCGTGGTTGCCTTATCACTCATCTCAGGAAAGCGATGGGGAGTCCTTAAGTGCAGCGAGCCCTTGAGACCCCGAGTTGCTGAGCCTGCTCGTTTCACTACATGTCCTGAAGTCGTGTGGCTGTGCGCCCGTCGTGCTTCGGGGCAAGAGGAGCTGCCGATGCTGCCGTTCCGCATCCGCACAAATGCCCTAAATGCCCGGTGCCAGGCGTTTTTGACAGCTGGCTCTGGAGCACGGAGATGGTAGGACAGGAGAGAGCCATGGCCATGGGTGGACGCCAAGGCCAAGGCCAGCCTCCACGCTTTCCGAGTCAAAATTTAAACCGCTAACGCGAGACCGGAGGCTGTCGAGGGGTGAGAGCAAACGGCTCTCGCCGCCGTCCACCCTCCCCCCCCCCCCTTCCAAAAAAAAACTCTTTCGACGAGACGATTGCAATTGTGGGGCCCTGGATCTAAACGCCCCAGGCCTCCGGCCTCGGCGGATTTCAACCTTGTTGCTATTCATTCGGGGAACCATCGGGAACCTGCTCGAGACAGGTCCCACCTCAGCAAATTTCAGCTTCATGCAAAGGTATTCTCAAAGTGCTCACACATGGTTGCAAGCCACTTGCATGCCAATCACAGCCCCGAAAGGACTTCCTTGATGGGAACTCGTCGGTCGCAGCCTACCTGCAGTGTGACAGGCGCCGCGGATGGTTTGCCTGGTCACGCCATCCTTGCTGCTTTGGCCTCCACGTCAGGAATCGGCTTGATGTTGGCATTGACCTTCTCAAGCATGCAGAATTCAAGCCTGATTCTCAGGGTCCCCCCCTCCCAAAAGGCAATGCATGCAATTCCATGGTTGAACTTTCTATTCCACAACGGCAGACTGCCCAGTGAACAAAGTCGCGAAAGCTAACGCAGCGATGCTTTCGTTCCTATCTGGTTTAGCAGTAGGTCGGGAAGCCGGAAGTGATTGATTTTCAGGAGAAAACCACACCCCCCCCCCTTCTCTCCTCACTGCTCACCACAAGGATGTAGAAAAGGAAGAAGAAAGGCGATTATGACGGACGATGGCAATGAACATCTTTTTTTATTTTCTTCTGCTGCTGCTGCTGCTGCACATGACGAGATGTCAATCCTGATGATGATGATGATGATGCTGATGATGATGGTGATGGTGATGCTGCTCACGTTGATGCTGATGCTTATTCTGATGATGACGATGATGGTGTTAAAGAGGATGACTTTTCTTAACCACACTGAACCACGGACCATCATGATGATGAGACCGATGATGTTGGGTCGTGTTGACGATGATGCGGTTGACGCTTCCTTTTCTGTGTTCTCTTGAGCATGCAGAAAAAGATGGCGAAAGCGACGATGGACTTGTTGTTGATGACGTCTCTGATGACGTTTGCTGATCATGTTGACAATGGTGCTGTTTTGTTTTTTGCTGTTGCTGCAGCTGCCGGTGACAATCATGAGAATATGATGAGACGGATCACGTGAAGGATGCTACAGTACCTGCTGCTGCTGATGATCATGATCATGATGATGACGAACCCCCTCCCTAACCCCCCGCGGTCAGCAAGCTTCTATGGATGGTGGTGAGGCTGGGTTAGGCTGCTGATGATGGTGCTGATGATGGTGCTGATGATGATGATGATGATGATGATGATGGTGATCTTGCTGGCGTTGATGCTGATCGTGATGCCACCGCCACCACCACCCCAGCCACCCCCAGCACCGCCACCGGCAGCGGCACAACCATCACCGACACCACCTGCAGCGGCACAGGCACCAGCACCCGCACCAGTTTGCAATCAGTCTATGATCGAGAGATGGTGGGGTATGAGGGCTGCGGGACCCTCTGCCCGCTTAGCTTTCAATCGCTGGCCCCGCCCCTCCGGTGATGTGGCTGAGTCAGGCGCTGCTGTCAGGAATGTCGACATCTCACCAAGCGGCCATGTCAATGTGAGAACTATCAATATTTCCAAGGTCACCTGCAATGCTGTCCAAAACATGCATTGCTCTCTTCCCGATGGATGGAATGAAGAGGCAAGGAGGGGCAGAACAAGGACGATTCAATGGGTAGTCAGTAGACGTCGGTACTGAGCACTGGCCCATGCAGAGGTTAGATTCAGCGTGGTGTGACTGCCTTCTGTTTCAGCTTGGGCTCAAGAAGCTCCGGTCCGCATCCCCATCGCGCTGCCGAGGATGTGGGAATCCAGGACAGCCTGCCAAGACTAAGCAAGAAGATCTACAAATGTCAGAATCGCTTTCTGTTCTGATTTTCGGTGCTGGAGGACTGAGCTGTTGGAATGCTGGATTTGTCGCGATGTCGGCAGCGAAGCCTTGGTCCGGCCATGTCTTTGTCGGGGCTCTATGGCAGTTCACGCATCCTGCGTTGAAGCGTTCATTCAGCATCACCGTCGCAGCGCTGGCACTGGTCCGGAAGTTCCTTCTTGCCCTGTCTGCCGTACTCCGCACCTTGGACAAGCACGCGTTCTTGCAGTCCAACTGTTTTCAATGTGTAGAGAGCGCAAGTGTGTGTGAGATACTGTGAGATCATGAGCATGTTGGATGGTAGGTTACTGCAAGGTACGGAGGCCACGACTGCGCTCCGGGTCCAAGAGTTCTGGTGCGACAGGTGACGCGCTGCTTTGGTCATCAACTCATGCTCACAGTCGCTGAGGCTTTGCGCTTCATAGCCTTGGGCACGCTCCTCGTAAATTTCTGCAGACAACCAACCAGGATTAGCAGATTTGGCCCTGATGCTGTTTTCAGCTGGCAATGGATCTCGGCAAACTTGGCTGCCATTCTTCTTGCCATTTTCTTGTTTCACACATTGGCAGTGCTATTGGTATCGCTGCCGCCTAGTCGCGCACCGCCACAAAATCAGATCAGCAACCGGTTCTTCACCGCAGATATGTGGAGATTAGCGCGTCACGTAGCAGAGCTCTTGGCGACAGTGCTTCTCCTCGGCGCTCGATGGATTTATGGAGACTTGCCGCTTTCATACTTCATGCCAGTAGGCTTGGTTGCGCTCCTTCCATTGGGGCAGCTTCTCCTTTGGTACAGACCTGCAGACTGCTGCAAAGAAGCGGCTCTTATGCTGGGCTGCTTGGTCAGCGCTCCGTGGTTTTTGGCTGTGGAGCTCATGCAGCGGGCATGGCAATGCAGACTTAGCTTCTGCAATCCGCGTCATGGTCCATTACACCTTCTGCTAGCCCTTCTGGCGTGTCCGCTGGCACTTATGCGATGGTCCAGGAAGCCAGCTTTGGCTCTCTATGCCATACATGGCCTCATCATGGCAGTGTTGCTATTGGAACGAGCACTTCGCTGCGACACTCTGACTCAGGCAGCGCTTGCCAGCCGTTGCTGTTGCTGCTGTGGGATCCTAAAGGTTTTGGACCGGACAAGGCCGACGCAGGAAGATAGACAGAACCTGACTCCCATCAATCAAATTGATGCTGCCAATCGCGTTGTGGGCAATGTCCGAGAGAGTGCCTGGCGGCCTGGGAAGACTTGGTTTTTTGCAGTGCTGGTTGCGTTGGAGGCATTCAGTTTGGCTGTGGAGCAGAAGTGGGTCTGGTGCTCGGTTGGAAGGTTGAGACTGGGGAGCTATCTCAGTGTGAGTTAGATAGATTTAAATCTGAGCATAAAGTTGTTTGCGATCACGGCGGATTTTTCCGTTTTGCCCCGTATTAGACTGCTGAAGACAACTTGAGGCATGTACAGTATGGTTCAGGGTGGAGGGATCTGAGTATTGCGCATAACACGGTGCTTATGATAGCCCTGCGCAGCATATGCTCTGTGCATGTCTGCGAAATTCATCCTCGCTACAGGAATTATACATGATGCACATTTACACGTCTCTTACAAGTAGGTCTTTATGAAAGTCTCTACGTGTATGTGCACTTGGTTGAACTTTGGATCTAGCTCCTTCAACCGTTCAAGGTTAATTATCTGCCACTAGCATCCATCCATCTATTTCTTTTTGGAGTGTCCTTGTTCAATTAGTTCTTGCTGGCACGTGTTGTGATGCCAGAAAGGCAGTGTATCTGCTAAAGGGTGCCTTGTTGCTTGGGTGGTGTTGATGAAGGAATAGTCAAGTACACCACGTCGTATACACGAGATAGAGGAAGAAGCGACGTAATGTCCAGATACAGCCGATCCGTGCCATTCCCGTCGAGCCCGCGGGGCTGTCCGAATTCCTACAAGATGTGCCCAGCGTGTTTTGCAGGATTTCAGACATGCAAGGCTCCTGTATCCCCTGACATCGGCAGCACTGTCACCAAGACAGCAGCACTGTGACTGAAGAAGACTGCCTTGAAGCCAATGGAAAGCAGCGAAGTCGTGAAGGCCTCCTCCTCTCCAAAGAAGCGAATTCCCATCACCAAGACGACCAAAGCTGTAGATGGTCATCCGGTGACCACAAAGGCAATCAAATTACCACAGAAAACACAAACTCCAGTAAAGGTGACCCAAGTACTTTGCAGGAGGCCACCTGCCGTGTCCATGTTGCTGAGTGGGCCGGCGCAGGCGCCATGATCTGTACACTGCCCAGCGAACGTCGGCATGTCAAAGATGCCAACGTGTGCAGCCCCATGCGCTTCCTCAAAGCCAATGTTCACCGTGAAGACAAATTCCCCACTTCGAAGGGCAACATTCCAAAAAATACTCCACTCGGCGGCTGGGGTTGAGCCGACCTTCCAAGTTTGAACGTTCACCGTATTTGCCCTCAGCCATGTGCCTGCGGACTCTGGTCGCGAACATTCTGAGCTCCTACCGTATAGACACTTGTTCGCCGAAAACTCAGGAGAATAGCATCATTTTTCTACAATCCCTCGCACACTGGAAGATGCCTGTTAAGTGAATCTCAGTATTGGTGGGTGTATATTCGTTTTTGACGCGCCCCCTACCTAAGAT
>CAJNIZ010001885.1:6489-17073 GCA_905231905.1 Symbiodinium pilosum | reverse complement strand
GAGCCAATGGGCACGCTCTTAAGGAGCATGTAGTTGGAGTCCGAAATTCATGTGTCATATATGCGGCGCGAATCATACCCGAATCATGCCCGAATCATACCCGAAGCAAACCCCCCAACCTGCCAGCGTGGACAACCGCCCTTCTGGTACTTGCTGGCTTAATATGGCGTAGTGCTGCGCGCATCAAGTCATTTGCACGAATAAACAACATGAGATGAGGTGTTTCCGGTCCGCTTGACCAACAAAGTCGCATGCCGTGGACCTTTTTCTGTTGTTGCAAAGCCTGCTCTGGAAAGCGCCTGTACATGGCATGACTCCTCAAAATGCGGCCTGCCCTCGGTGGTTCGCATGCGACCACAATATGAAATGAGGTGCTTTTGGCTCTTTTCGCCAGCACGTCACATGCTGCGCGCCAATTTTGGTTGGTGCACTACCTGTTCTGGGCGGCGTGTGTGCATTGCGTTTCATGGTGCCTGGAATGACGTTACGCGGGTTGCATGACTTCGGGCAAATCCCGCCTGAGCGGGGGAGTGCGTGGCCTCGTGTGGGTTTGGAGTGACGTCGTCCCGCCCCTTGTAGGGGATTGAACGCTGGGGACATAAGTTCCGGTAGTACATCGTTTCGGACAAGACCTGGCGTGCTCCCTGCGTAGCATTGCGCTACAAAACCTTTGTGGCATTCTCAGTGATTCCGTTGTTTCAAGATCGGCTCCTAGATTGGCCTAGCTTGGACAGGTTCTGCTTCGAGTATGGCACGGCTCCCTGGGCTTATGGCGAAGCTATACGTCTTCAACATGAAACATGTTGAATTGACAGGGCCTATTTGGTCTATGTTCACTTTTACGCTTGACAGTTCAGCTCGTCGGCCGTCGTCAGACCTTCTCCGCAACATAATTCGAAGCAAGCCCCGAAGCAAACCCCGAATCAATCCCCGAAGCAAACTCCGAAGCAAACCCCTGAAGCAAACCCCTGAAGCAAACCCCGAAGCATACCCCTAATCCAAACATCCCGGGTTGCCCGCGTTATTTCCTCCTGGAAATATGTACAAAAAAATATTGGCCTTCCAATTGACAAATCTGTCCGGCATCATCTATTCTATGCATGGCAATCCCAACATCAACCTTGGAAGGTTGTGCATTATGTTTCTCTGCAAAACACGCAGACTTTGCTAGTGCATAGAACAGCAATAGAAAAACCTTGCTTGGCGTCTTTTTGTGGTCAATCTTTTCAAGTTGCACGTTCTCTGTACATGGCCCTTTTGCGACAACCTGAATCCGACGGTGGGTCATGCTTGGATGACAAAAGCCGAGCCATAAGATCATGACAAAGTGTTGAACAGTGGCGATCTAGAAGTGACACCATGCCAAAAGCCGAAGAGGTTCCAACAACAACAACAACAAAGGGCTCCAGTGGACGTCCTGTAAAAGTGATCAAGAACATGCCGCTTGTTGCATGCCAAGGCAACCAGAACAAACCCAATCCACAAACACCAGTGTGAAACTCAGATCAGTTTCACCCATTTTAGACGCAGTCACTCACGAAGTATCGCAGAGATGGGTGCCTGGGTTTTGGGGCTTAGGCTGTTCAAGTGGAGGGTCTTGGTGGGCTAGGGGCTTTGGGGCTTCAGGGCTCTAGGATTCAGGGTTTTAGATGGTTTTAGGCCTTTTGGACTGCAAGGCTTTCAGAGTTTTGGAATGTAGGGCATTATGTTTCGAGCCTCAATTCGGGGTTTGGGCTTCAGGGTTCAGAGTTTCGGGGATGGGGTTCAGGATTAGCTCCAGGGTTGGGCTTACGACTCTGCGCTTCAGGGCCTCACAAGGATCGCAGCTACAGGCCTCAACGAATGCCAACAGTCACAGGGAGCGCTCACCGGGGTTTGCAGATACGGGCTGGAGTGCGACACGATGAACTCTACTACTCCCATGAGCGTTTTTCTTTGGAAGAGACAACCAGATATCCTGCTTGAATAGAGAGCCCTTGTCGGCTAGACGCTTCGCCTTGGCCGGTGCAAGAGGTGATGCAAGACAGCTGTGCCGGTAGCTGTTGTTCTTCTCATTTTACGAAACTCTTGGTGGTTGATTTGCAAGCTTCCCAGTTGTAGTTTCGTGCTTGCACGTCTTCAGACAGATTAAGAGACGGCATTGCTGTGTTTGTAATGTGCTGTTGTTGACTTCTGCCTTGTAACCTTTGTCAGCCTTCAAGATATGTCCTGATCTGAGAGCCTTGATGAAAGCCTTGAGGTGACCTTGCTACTGCTTTTGCTGGCTCTTCGTGCGCTGCAGCGCGCAGCGGTGGAGCCACCTCCGCCGCTACCGAGGAATGGCCGGAACGGCATCGGCTCTTTATTACTGCATGGCCCCCTTTGGTGGTGCTCCCTTCTTGTAGCTGGAGAAGCTTCAGGACTCGTTCTTCGAGAATTCCGTCCTGTCAATTCAGAGCCCTCAACTTCCATCGCATCTGCGGCCACTGTATGGCTAATGCTATTGACGGCTCTTGCTGGCTCAGTGAATTGGACTCGGTGCCAGGCTGGCTACCGACGCTGGCAAAGGCGCAACTCAACATTCGTCCTGTCTATTGGCGAAACCATGGACAGGGCACAAATATGACTGGGCGTGGCTGCTTGCGGCGCTGTCCGGGGTTCCTGTAGTTTCTTGCGCAGTGTCTGCAAGGTTTCCAGGTGCCGAAATGTGGACAGATGCCCGGTTTTCAGCAGTGTGTCCACCTTGCCCAATTGGTAGTGCAGGGCCGGTATGTGTTCTAAATCCAGAAGACGTCGCCAGCACCTGCTGAAAGAAGGATGCCCTGTGCAAGTACCAGCCAGCACTAAAGCCGTGTTTATGTCCTTGACACGCTGGCGCATTCAAGGGAAGCTGTGTGTACTGACGCGTTCGCGCATCACACCGATTGAGTCAGGCTGTTATAGGAATTTGTGGGCGCAGGCACTTTTGCATATGCCAGGCTTTTATACAAGATGACGCAATCACCTGGGCACAAGCCCCATGCTGTGACCGGCAAACCTGACAGGATTTTCGACATGCCCAGCAACCACGACCCGGCCCAAGTGAAGGCATGCAGGCAGATGCCACCCCAGGCAATAATATGACCACGCAGGTGGCGTAAGTACCTGACAGGCAAACATGGCACGGCTGCGTTTGGCGGTGCTTTGACAAGACGCTAGGAGCCATAATATCAGCCCAAGAGACTTTCCAGCAGCAGTAGGAAGAGGGCCCAAAACAATTGCGAGGCCAATGCCAATAATGCAGCCGGCCAAAGACGACAAGACCGAGTTCCGAGCAAAGCCTCAGCTTGCTTCAAGATCCGATCTTGGCCTTCCATTCAGCACAGCCAAACCGCGGCTGAATTGCCATGCCAAGGTGGCGCCTGTGTTCTACATCCTGAGCTCGGGCGAGATCCAGCAGCAAGGCCGCCTATGATCATACTCTGTGAGCCTGGACAAGATACCTGCATGTCGGGTTTCAGGACCCTGCTTTAGCAACACATTCAGGTTGAAGCGGCCTCAATGATGCAGGCAAGAATCGCGCACATGAAAAGCTGCATTGCAGACTTTTCATGGGCGAAGAAAGAACGTGCCTACATACCATCTAGCTGCAATCTAGCTCACAACTTAGCAGCTTGGTCAGTACTTAATAATTCTTGGCCCACGGCGCTCGCTGATCCATAAAACGAGGGTATCGTCAAGGTACGGAGGCATTAGTCCTATGCGGTGCAGCCGGAACAGGCACAAGGAAAACTTTAGTGACTGGTATTAACGGCGAAGGAGATTCCTACTGTACGCAGCCGATTCCAGCGCACCTTCGTTCTGACCCTGCAATTTCCCTTTTTTTCCAGGACATGCCAGACACAAGGCCAACAGTAAGAGCACCAAGAGGCCTTAAGATCCTGATACAGGTCCCAGAACATCTCAAAGGTTGTGGGGAATTCCGGAGGATTGTTATGTGGAGATGTCCGGTGGAAACCAACGCGGACTGGTTTGAAGAATAGGCAAGTGCAGTAGCTGGCGGCCTGGCTCTGGCCTTCTACGGCTACACAGAAGACACAGTGCAGGGAGGTCTCTGCAGACCTAGACGAACCGATTGCAGGCAGGTCTCTCTGTAGACCTAGGCAAACCGATTTCACGTTCAACCTAAGTTAAGGGAACAATATGGAAAGTAGGTAGGCAGGAAGTCCAAAACTTGTCCTACACTACACGCGCTATGGCTCGAGAGTCGGATCTGGAATCTTTTACCACGTGAGAAGTTTATGACAGGACGATGAAGCTGCTAACCACTGAAGGACAAGAAAGATACTTCGACAAGGAAGAACACAGCTTGCGGTGTCCCTTTTTCCTTGAGCCAGATCATGTTCAATTGTCCACCGAAGTCTTGGTACGAAGTGTTACTGTGATCGCAGGGCAAAACATGTCAGAGGGGCGTGTTTTCACAACTACGTTTAGGGCTTGGGCCCATGCATCCTTGGCGCAGAGACCCTGCAAGCCACAGAAGAGAACCGATTGCAAGTTCAATTCAACGGCCACCAGGTAGGGCTGTTGGTGCACTGCACATCAAAACAAAGAGTTGGTAGGAAGATCTCGCTCTCTGGTAAGATGTTGCCCGTGCCAGAGTGAGGCCATCCTGGCAGACTGGGGTGCAATCGTGGCGGGAGTGGACATGGGTCATTGCAAGTGTTGTGGCGGCCGATTGTGCTTTCCAAAAGAAAACGTTCGCGGCCATGCCTTCAACCCGTACGTAGGCAATCACCATCACAGTCACGAAGCCTCTAGTAACTTCGATTGTCCAAGCCACTGTCCACGCACCAACACCCTCAAAGACCATGAGAGCGATGCGAGGCTATGGGCATTGAACAAAAATTGCGCTAAGGACTACGATGTTGATGCAGCTAACCCTTGATGCTTGCCTTGCGATGGGCAACACTCTCCTACGCAGTGATTACAGGTCTCATCTCACTGATGGCAAGCCCGAGCCTTGACTTTGAACCGTGACTCCTTAATGCTCACATCATGGCCACAACTGCAACATGAAGGTCTGATTCCAGTGATGCAATCGAAGAAGCTTGGCCGCAGTGATATCCAGCTGAGAACTTGATCATGCTTGATCTACTTGGAGACGCTTGATACATCATGATCCACTTGTGTGCTTGCCTGTGGCAATCAGGCTTCTTTTCAACATCCACACTTCCTCTGAGCTGCTACTGTAAGCTGAAATGCTACAAATCGTGCATCACAACAGGCACGCTCCATTCCAGCGTCGCGACCTGCCGCATCTGCCAATGTAGTTCCAGATTCGGGTTCTCAGAGAGACGCTGAGAAGTGTGGCCTTCAAAAAGAAGCTGACGAAGATCAAGGCAGCATTGTCACCTCTCGCGATGGTCCCAGCTATTATGCTGCAAGCTGGGTGCTTAAGCCAAGAGCTGCCCGAAGTCAACCAAGCAACGACAAAGTTGAGGGCTACAAGTCTGCACTGGATTTATTGACAGCACAGAGGCCAACACAAGAAGTGTTCTCGCCTCCCTTGCCTGCCGTGCCTGCCCGGGCACTCCCAGTCGTCATGGAGCATCATCATGTGCACCGACATTGTCACAGGCATCACCGCAAGGCCGGTCTTGCTCGCATGATGTGCCCTAGAACCCTCTGAGCATTCCTTTTTGCCTGAAGAAGATGCGTGTAGGTCCTTGCGACTGCAGAAGAGGCACGTGAGGCCGCTCAAAAAGTGCCAAAGACAGCGCGGAAGCCAGAAGACATAATTTTGCCTCGCCCCCAATCACAGATTGCCCACGCATAATGCTGCTGTGTAATGGTTGAGCTCTTGGCTGAAGTTCTTACGAGGCAGCTGCCTTTTCTGGCGGAGCCTGCCCCGGCTGCCACACTTGCTGCCAGACGCAGGAAGGTCGCAAGGAGACCTCGGGATGAAGCTCTGCAGAAGTCCCTGTCTCTTCCTGTTCTCCGCCATCATGCTCAGAGGGCGCGCCGGAATCTGTAGTACAGCAGTGCCTTGTAGCGATGTGTCGTAGCACGCGCTCTTCAGCGAGCTGCAAACGGGAAGCGCCCTCAAGGGGCACTCCGTGCGCTCAAAGAGAAGCGAGACTTGGGCTCGTGAGTTTTTAGTGAGCGAAGCATACCCCGACCTTGAAAGATACCCGGAACACATCTTCGCATCCATTTCCCTCAACCCAACTTGCTGTGGTGAGTACCCCTTGTTTCTGCGTAAGTCTACTTGTGATACTTCAGGAGTCTTGAGAAGTACGGGCATCTTGCATCTGCGTTACCCGTGTACAGAAGCACTGTGAGCGACTTAAAGGATTCACAGGGGCAAAGCGTGAGCAAAAGGAGTTGATGGATGCCTGAGCTTCCAGTCCTCTGAGATACCATAATCATGCTTTTTCGCGGGAGCGTTTGTGCAATCGTTCTCCTGAGAAGAGGTGGATGTCGTGCAGATGGAGTAGAAGGATTGCATGCGCCCCACGGATAAGTACCTTTCTTGTTGAGATTGTCTTTTTCTATTCGCTACCCACCGTCTTTGTGCAGAGCTACTATGCTTTGCATCTCCTGTGGCTTCAGTATGTTAGAAAAAGTGGCATCCTCCGAGAAGCCCAGCATCTGGGAATACTTGGGACACTTCACCCCAACAACCGACACCGCCACAGTAGAGGTGGACAAAGCAGCAGCATGCACCCAGCAGTAGTCAGTTGCCAAGCCTGAACACAAACAGCTGCCAAGCATATCCCAACAAATGCAAACCCGCGAGATACCTGGTGTGTAGCTTGGCTTGTGGTACAGGTAGCATAGACATGCATAGACATTGTCAGTATCGCTTTATTGCTGCCAGCGTGCTGCATGCTGAAATCCAGCAATGCATCAGCAACACCAGCACCGCAGCATCTCAATCTAAACACACGTAACATCGAATTGTTGTTAAATCGTGGATGCGCAGCCAGCTTAGATGGATGGGGCGCGTGGCATGGCTCCTACATGGCAGCTGCTTTATTCGTGATCCTATCGCGTTGGTTTTGATGTTAGGCCTGGTACATGCTGGCCCTGCAGCTTGCGAGGTCGGGTCCTGAATCGTGTGGATCCACAACCATAGTCGCAAATGCCGTGCAGTGGGTTCCTTCAGCCATATGAAGCAACTTAGGGCAGTTGACGATTTTGTCGCGTTGGAGGACTCGCTACACGGCAGCGCCAACAGCTTTCTCTAATTCGCGTGTTGTGGCAAATAGGTGGAACTTGCTCCCGAAGTTCAGAAGATGCCGCGCACTTTTTGTGATATTTATCAAGACATGTGGAGGCCAGCGGATGCCAGCAGCAGCCACTCCTTGAATGCCTGAGGTTTGAAGAGATGTGTGAGCTGGAAGGCGTGACCCAGGCAGTCGGATGCAGTCGGCATTGTCGGCGAAAGGAGCATTGTGTTGCAACAACAAGCCTTGCCCTGCAGTCTGAGATGCTCACGCGTTGGATAGATGCCCGATGGGAAGCCATGGGCTATCAGGCACGCATAGGCACGCTGTCTTCTGCACAGTGATTTCTTTGCTCACATGTGGGCGTCAGGATTCAGACCTTTCTGACATCAAAGAGGATGGAGCCATCAAAGGAGCTGCCACGCGCCGTTGAACGTAGCATGCAGGACGAATTGGGCAAATGCAAGACCTCCAAGGACTGTTCTTTGCCTGTGGAGTCCAGGACTGGCACACTTAGGGATGTCGTGCAAGTATCTTGCATTGCTGGGAGAGAGTGCCACTGTGTAGTCCTACCTACCCTCCTTGTAAATACCGTAATTGAGTTCAGGTCTGGGAATTCCTGCATCCGCCCGTTTGCCCGCGACGCACGCAGCTAATGGAATTCAAAGTCAATGGAGCAACTCAGCACCAAACAACATGCCTACAAAGACGCCCCCGCCCACACCGTCGCCTCCGCCCCCCCCCCCTCCCCCCGCCGCCGCCACCACAACAAACAGCCGTGAAACATTTTTCCCTAAAAAACCGGAACCCCCAACACCTAAACCCTAAGCCCTGAACCTTAAATCTAAACTTAAACTCTAAACCACACACGCCAAATCCCTTAAACCCTAGAAGCCCTAAGCCCTAAAAAGCTACCTAAGCCCGACAAAAACCAGACCCCTAAACCCTCAAAGGCTAGGGATTGCTGAGGCTGCAAGGGGCAAGGGCTGTATGGATGCTCAGGTTGCCGCTTTGAAGGTGTGTTTTCCGCAAGGGCTGTGCTGAGTCTTTTCCAGGAATCTGTACCGACCTGGCCAGCTGGCTTTCCGACTGCACAGCAAGTTGGAAAAAGGTCCGATAAAAAACAACCCTCAAAGCCCTAGACAAAAACCTAAACCCCTAAATCCCCCAACCCTAAATCTTAAAAAACCCTAAGATGGATGCAGCGGAGGGCAGCGCAGTAGAGGCATGGTGGCGAAGCAGCCCCAGCGCACGGTGAAGGACCATGCAGTAGACGAAGGTTGTGTAGATTCGGCAGGAGCTGATGGGATTTCACAGGTTGACGAGAGCCTGGCATGGAGGGAGACACGATGTGGAGAATGGGCCTGGCTAAGGGATAACCGTAGACAGACCAATCTTGCGCACTGGTTGAAGTGATCAGTCTGGCTCCATCTTGTAGAGGCCTTATGATTGTCCCTTTTCCATGGTTGCTTTCACGTAGGGCTGTGCGTTGCATGTTGTGTATGTATGTTTCTCTGCTGGGGATGTGTTCGGGTAGGCTGAGACCCCTTCAGTAGATGTACTGGCCTCTGGTCGGTTTTTTCACACCAGCCTTAGAGCATCTGAGGTGCAGGTGGAGGCCCCTTAGGTGCTGCCTTAATAGGCACACTCTCAGCACTCTGAGGGAACTTAGGGCCAGCCTTCTTAGGTGGAGGAAAGCTGGTCATGGCTCAGAAAATCTTAAAAGAGCCTTACAAACCTTGCTGAGAGCCTTAAATGCTGCCCATGCATGCAAGTTCCTCATGCTTCCTCACTGCAAATGCCTTAAAATCCTGATGCTCTCTCAGACAAACTCAGCATGCACCCACAGCTTCCTGATGCAGGCAGTCCTAACAAACCCTGAGATGCAGCCCAGTGACTCTGGCCTGAGATAGTACTCAGTGCCAGAAAAGCCATGAGGATGCTCAGCTTGGTCTGAGTCTTCATCCTTACATGGCAGTGGGCTAATACTTCTCTTGGAGTGGGCCCCATAACTTGCTTCGGTCAGCCTTGTGTTAGCATACTGTTGCAGGTGGCTGAGTGTGCAGTGTTTTGGGCAAGCTTCATATATTCGGGGCCGTGCTGAAGTGAAATTTCCGAAGGACTCAACCTGAGGAGAAAAGGTCCCACCAAACAGGCCACAGCTCAAATCCTGCAACCCCTAGACACCCTAAACCCCAATCATCTACCTAAGTACAAGACAGCCAAATCTCCCTCCAACGAAAACCTAAACCCTCAAGTCCTTAATCCTCAACCCCAGACAGCCTAAATCCCAAACTCCCTGAAGCCTCAAAGTATTAAACTCCACTATCCTAAACCCCCAAAAACAAAGCGCAAACCCTGGAAGCCCTAAACCCTAAACACCCTAAACCCTAAAAGCCCCAAATCCTAAAACCATTCAACATTACACAATCTCAAGCCCTAAAGTCGCCTGAACCCTAAAACGCTAAACCCAAAAACTCTGAAACTCTAAACCCTCAAACCCTAAAAGCCTAGAACACCTAAAGAAAACGTTAAACCCTAGAGGCCTAGATGCCTCGAACTAAAAAAACAGCCTTGAAACCCTGCTGGGTCCTTGTTGTTTCCTGTGCCGATCCCAAAGGCCCTGCGCCACAACCACTGTGCCCTGCAGGGCGGCTTCTCGGGGGAGGTTAAAGCATGTGTTTACTGTTGAAACGGATCTGCAGGGCACGCTGGTTTCCAACCGATGCTGTAGTAGCTGTTCACGTACCTTGTATTAACATGAAACCCCTTGCAAATGTTTGATTTTCAGTTGATGTGAAAAGTAGCTGCAGATGCGAAATCCCTTGGAACATTTATCTCAAACGGATGTCTAGAGCAGGTGGGGACCTTTATGTTGCTATATTGCGCACAGCCATATCATTCCAAAGCTGTAGATGTTAGGGTTACGCAAGGAAAGCGTAGGCAACAGGGGCTAGGGGCGGTGAAAGCAGGAGTGCGTCGGGGCTTTTCCTGGATCAGTTCGAGCGAGGCATGTCACCTGAAGCGGCCGCCCGAATGCAGACACGTGACACGTACATCGCAAAGAGAATAACACTCCACGCGCGACACCAGTCACGAAACTTAAGTCCGGGGTCGTCCTCTCTCCTCTCTCTTCCCCTTTCTCTTCCCTCCCCTGTCCTCTCCTCTCTCTCCTCCTCTCTTCTCCTCTCCTCTCCTCTCCTCCCCTCTCCTCTCGTTTCCCTCTTCTGTCCTCTCTCCTGTCTCCTCTCTCCTGTCTTGTCTCTCCTTTGTTCCCCTATCTTGTTTCCTCTTTCCTCTCCTTTGTTCTATTCTCTCCCCTTTGCGCACTCTCCTCTCTCTTCCCTCCTCTCTCCTCTGTCTCTCTTCTCTCCTCTCCTCTCTTTCCTCTCTC
>CAJNIZ010001884.1:17608-27716 GCA_905231905.1 Symbiodinium pilosum | reverse complement strand
GTCTAAACTCCTTAAAAGGGGTGTTATATCAGTGATTATCTAGGGTTTGGGTTTAACTTAAATGTTTAGGGTTTAGGGTCTAAACTCCTTAAAGGGGGTTATATGAGGGATTATATTGGGGAGTATTCTCGGGGTTACTAAAAGCTTGCACCACAGAGGATCCCCGAAGTCGTTAGGGGTTACTTATAATAGGGTATATACTGGGGTTGTTTAGGGTGTAGGGTCTAGAGTTTAGGGTATTAGGGTTATATAGGGCATAATGGAAAAGAAAATGGAAACTACTATTTAGGGCTTAGGGTTTAGGGTTAAATTCCTGGGGTGCAGGGTGTCCCCCCCAAATAAAAACTCTCAATTTCTTATAATGTACAACATAGTGGGAATATTTGATATAGGGCTTGTTTAATACTAGGTAGAGGGGATGACTGCTCATACCAAGAAAACCTACATTGTACTACAATAATTTCAAGGCTCTGAGGGGATTGTAAGGCAATTTGTGAAACCCCTTACTCTTATTATTATCAAGATTATTGCCATTATTACTATTGTTATTAAGGTTATCAATGTTATGACTATCTTTGCATTTTTTACCCTTACACCTTGAGAAGCACACATGTAAGATGCCCTGGGGGAACAAAAATGATCGCGGGATGTTCCCCAATTTTACTAGGGTAGGTTTGGGGCCTATGAACAACATATTTGTATGGTTCTATAAAGATTGTCTAGAGGAAAAGGGTAATGAAAATCAAAAGTTTTTTCAACAACCCGTGTTTAGGGATTAGAAAAATTCTGGAGACACAGCTCCCGGTTGTCTGGTAGGGGTATGCTGTATGTTGTAAATATATGAGCCCAAAGCCCAAAATTAGGGTCCCTATTGGGGCTTATGTTAATGAGGACAAAAATATATTGCGGTTAATGTTGGGATCCCTGTTAACGGCAACTATCATATTTGAGAGAACCTGGATCCAAAACTCACACCAGAAACTTTTGAGCCCGCGACGTTGTCGTAGCCGGTACGCTCGACTTATGAGGCTCTGTGGTGGTTTGGCCGGCCTCCAGTTGCTTTGCGGTTTGGGTCTCACTTGGAGGGTCAGGGGGCGTAAGCCCACTACAAATCACTACAAGCGATGTCATTTATAACTCCAGCTATCCCCATTCATAACCTGCGCACTACATCTCCCAAGCAAGCTCTCGGGATGATTTCGGCAGCCCCCGCACCCATTAAGGAATAATGGATGAACAAATTTTTGGGTCCAACATGAGAAGTTTCAAGACCAGAGGTACCATTTTTGGGGGGGGTCCCAGCAATCAGGAGACTGGTATCTGGGTGTCTTTTCTTGGGCCCCCCATTCATGGAAACTACCATATGTTCGTGCTTTTATTGTAACTTGTAAGACTGTTCGTGGACGAGGGGGCCCAATCAAGAAATTGCTTTCTTGCCCTGACCTTGGGGTCAGGACATACCTACGTAGAACATACCCTGGAAAAGCCCCCCAAAACAAGCGAAGCTTCCATACTACACCACACCCACCATATAGCAATCAGAGGAGATTGCAGGATAGAATAATACTACTACTACTACTACTACTACTACTACGACTACTACTACTACTACTACTAGTGTCCACACGTCCCTCTGAAAAACAGCGCCAACGTTCCAAGCACCCTAGACCCTAAGCTTACTGGAGGTTAGTAGGGAATCAGGGAATAGATTGTATAGGGATTATTTAAGGATTATATTCCCTTATTGACATAGATTCTATAAGGATTATTTCTGGATATTCACTTATTGATTACTACCCCCCAGTAAAGAAGCTTGGGAGTTGGCACTAAGATACTGGAGGCTTGATATAATGAAGGGATTTTTTGTTACCCCAACACCGAAGACTACGATCCTATTTCTAATCATATGATAAGTATACGTTGGTGGGCTTGGTTGGCAAAACCCTGTCGTTATGATGAGCTTGGACTTTAGGGCGAGTGGCTTGGGGCTTCCATCCCCTAAAAACCAAAAGCTTTGGGTTTCGGGGTATAAGTACTAAATGGTATTCTCGTGAAAGCCCAAGGTACAAGAATAACTACGAACTAACCTCAGCCTAACTGAAATCAAAAAAAGCTGGGTATGCGTCAGAGCTAGAAAACAGAGCCCAAAGGCTGAAGTCTCTTCCTTCCCGCCCGAGATACTATTGTCCTGTATGAAGAAGCCACCAAAATCTTATCCATGGTTTGGCCTTGAGCCCTGGTGTTTCAAGGTTAGGTTTAGGGTTTTCGTTTTATGGTGGTAAGATATTGTTCATGGAAGATATTAGAGCCCCTGAAGTAGCACATTTCCCAGGATTTGCAGGCTCAAGGTGGTGCAGGATTTCGTCCCAGCAACCAACGGGTAAGGACCCATATTGGTGGCACCTGACACCTCCACGGAGTGCGATACTTGAAGGGCTTTGTTGGTCCAGGATTTCTTCCAGGGTTTAGGGTTTAGGGCTTAGATCTTACCACCCTAAACCCTAAACCCTAAACCCCTAAACCCCCAAACCAGTTAACCTACCTTACCACTGAAGTAGGTGCCTGTCCGCCGCCGCCTGGACCGCCCCCAGAATCCTTTGGGGGCAAAGGGTTTTTGCGTTCCTTTGGAGACAATAGCCCCATTTTCCTGAAGTGATCTAGGGTTCCGGATTAAGGGTTCTGGGTTCAGGGTTTTGGGGCTGTAGGGGTATAGGATTTAGGGCTGTGGGGGTATAGAACTGTAGGGATTCTAGGGCTGTACGTTTGTGTCGTTTTGGGGGGGGGGTAGGGGGTTAAGGATTCCCTGTAAAATGGTGTACCCCTTTGTAAACTGCTGTTGAGGTTCCTACGGGTGAGGGGCTGGAACGAAAGCTAGGTCAGGTACTTGCGAAGACGTGCACGTGTGCACGAAGAAGCTCTTGAAAGAGCTCTGGCTTGAAAGGCTTGATATGTACCCAGTAATGGAGAATCAAATGTAAAGAAAATGGAAAATACATGGAAACACTGTAGTTTCCCAGAATAAGGGGACCCTAATAAAGACCCCAATCTAATGTAATCCTTATTCTGGGGCCCCCAGAAAGGTGCCCCTAATTTTAGGAAACCATCACGTCTAGTGCTTTTAGAGCTTGCAATGGTCAAGAAGATGCATTCACGCCCTATTCTTCCAATTTGTTTAGGCTCCCTCTAGGCCCTAAACCGGATCAGCCCATGTAATCCCTAAAGCCTTGACACTTAGAAGCCCTTTTACACCCAAAAGCCTGTGAAGCCCTAAACCCTGTTCCCGTATGAGTCCTCATAACCCTACACCCATACAACAACTACCAATCCTCCCTTCAGGATCCGCCCCTTTAAGGACACCCCACTCCCTCTTATAGACTATGATTAATTAACCCTTAGGAGCAGGGGGGCAGGGGGGGCGGATCAGAAACAGAGCCCTTTATCTCAAACTTACGTGTTTCTTGTGTATTCTCTTGATGCTATTCACACCTCCTTCTGAACAGCAAGAAGAAGTCTAGCCCCAAAAAAATGACCCAAGGTGCCACCCGGGCAGGGTTTCCTCCCCGAGACCCCTTGTTGCAAGCTATTGCTTGATAAGTAACTTAGCTAGCTGCGGAGGCTGACTTCATGATTTAGGGTTTAACTGTGAGGCCATCTGAGCTCTTGGCTGGAACTTGCAACGCCAAACCCTTCAGGTGTAAGCTAGGGCCATCACTTATGGTCTGCCCAGTGACCCCATCACCAATATTCCACAGGAACAGCAGCAAAACGAAAAAAAAATGAAAAATCAAAATCCCGTCTCCTGCAAGATGTCTGAAGCCCTGCTCGTCGTGGTTGGCACTGGCACTACTGGCCTCCCAAGACGACGGGCAGGGTTGCAATGTCAAGAAGGTTTTTCGGGTTTAGGGTTGAGGGGTTGGAGTCCAGGCGTCTAGGGGTCCAGGGCTTGGGGAGTGATCGAAGGAACCTGATTCTCCATCAGGACCAGAATCTCAAACACCGAACCCTCAACGTTAAGACGTCTTCCTTCGCAATGTGGATTTGGTCTCTTTTGGTGGCAATGTTGCCAAGCGTGCTCACTGCTATCTGGTGGTTGAGGAACCCTCGCGGACCACGAAGTCCCAACAAAATATGTCAGAGGCTTTAGGGTTCGAGGCGTATGCTCGCACGAAATATTGTGCTTTTGAAAGAGGACTGTACGGGACTTCTATGATCAATTAGGAGAGGGATCAGAGGGCTTGCGGCTCTTGCACATGATGTTGCAGTAGTGAATCGTAAATGCTAGGATAGGCTGTCAATGTATAGGAAACCCTCCATCCCTGTATAGCCTGGCCACATAACCCACCGCGCCCAGACCCTCCTCGTTATTTCGTGGGCTATCGTGTGGGCTCACTCCCTTCCAGTGGAAAATTGTGTGAAAGCATTAGAGGCTACCAGGCTGCTTTCTTAGGTTTCCATAAAGTGGGGGGTAATGGAAAAGAAAATGGAAACCCTAGGTCCCTTTAAAGGGATATATAGGGTTATTTAGAGGATCATATTGGGGTTCTATAAGGATAATGGAAAAGAGAATGGAAACTACTATAATGCAGAATCAAATGGAATAGAAAATGGAAAATGAAATGGACAGTAGGGAACATATTTTCTTGTTCGTCTTGGCCACATAACCCTCAGATAGGAGGGTCTGCCAATGCCAAAAGCTCAAAGCTCTCTACCTTCAGCTTTACCAGGAACCCCCAACTACTGTTCAATAAGGTGTATGCAGTTCCTATTTGTGGGCATTTGGGGCCCTATACAGGGTCCTTTGGGGGGGGGTGGGGGTCTAGCTAAGAACTACACGCTGAACAGGCCTGCTGGTGCTGACGGTCGGTGGCGGGCTTGTCGAAGGGGCGCAGTGCGATAGAGGACAGAACGGGCCTTGTGCTCGAGGGCTTAGAGTCCCTCTTAAGTAGATAGGATATGGGGTATATGCGATCTTATTATAATATCCCCCAAGCCATATTTCATCTACTTAAGGGGGACTATAAGGCTTGAAAGTTGTAAACTTCATGGTCCATTCCTGGGACCTTGGTATGATACGCCGCCAAGGAGCTAGGTGCACTCAAGAAGAACCATCCATTTTTAAACATTACATATATTCCTGTAGGATTTTAGGACTTGAAGGGGTAGTCTCGGGTCGGCAGTTTAGGGTTCAGGGTTCAATTTGGAAGAAAGATTTACGGTCAGCTTAAGCTTAGGTTTTGATGTTTCGAGGTTTGCATGTTAATCCCTCCTGCTGATCTGAACATCGTACTAGTCTCCCCCCAAAACGGCAATCTCATACGGCCCCATGTGGAAAACTGTCCTTTGAAAAAAGGTAGTTGTACGGAGGTCCATGCGAGTTTGGGGAAGGGTAGACATGGGAGCAGGAAGTCAATGTCCTGCGCGGTGGTAAACAAAACCTGCCTCTTGTTCATGGGCTTTGGGGTTTATGGATTGGAAGGGTTTTGGGATAATGCGAAATTGAGGAAAGGATCCCTACAACACTCAGCTCAGGGCTTAGGGCGTAGGATTTAGGGCACTTCTTAGAATAGCGCAGTGACGCATTCATGCACTCCCTACGAACAAGCAGCAAGAACACCATGGTAGGGTTTCTCCGTTGTTAAACCGGTGCAATACACTCTCTATATAAAGTACAATAATCAACAATCACATAGAACCTTACTGCATATTGAGGATTTTAATATCCCTACATAAAGCACTACTCAGCTGAGGAGATTGAAAACAAAAAGCGAAATTGACAAGTTGACACTTCCTGATGGGATAGTCTGACCCAACCTGGTTACCAGTTAGGAGGAACCCCCCCATGTAATAGTGGTATAATAGGAATACAATAGGACCCTAATATAATCCTTATTATCCCTTGTAGTCCCTATTGCAGGGTGGGGGATCCACCTAAGGTAGAAGGTATTCAACGTTCCCGGCTTAGGCTTTTGGAGTGACTCAGAGTTTCGCTAAAGTCATGGTCAAAAATGGGGGAAGCACGTGCTACACCAACTTGACTGTCATCTCCAGCCTAGGAGTAGTTCTCAGAATGTGCAATTCCTGCATTAAAGGGGGATATAAGGGTTATATAAGGGTTATATAAGGGTTATATAGGGGCAGATAGGATTATATAGGGATATATAGGGTTTAGGGGTACCTAAAACCCTATTGGAGAATCAAATGGAAAAGAAAATGGAAAATGAAATGGAAGCTGTGATTATATGGGGATTAAAGGGATTATAATCTACACTCCTAGCATCCCCCTTAATACCCCCTATAGTAGTCCCCTATATACTATTCAACCCTCTCTAAGGACTTTAGATTACAGTACATATAGTGCACAACGACCACAGATATACAATGACTGAAAGGAAGATTGCTAGGAATCCTTTGCAAGCTCTTCATAGCTGAAGGGACGTCGCAATGATGATACTAACATCGTGTACTGCCTTGGTATACTAGAATGCCTAAGTGCCCATGTGCACTATAGTCTAAACTCCTTGAAGGGGGGGGGGGGTTACATAAGGGATTATGTAGGGTAGTACGTATAATAGGAGTTATGAAGGAGGACGCTAGGAGTTTAGACCCCAGAGGTACTTAGGATCCTTTTGGATTTTCCCCAAAGTTGAGTCAAGGAGTCGCTGGGAAGGATCTCAGGGTTGAATACCACGGAACCAAATGAGCTTTGGTTTTAACTCCTAGTGTCCCCTTTTGTAACCCCTATAACATAGGGTTGTAGGGTTTAAGGTCTAAACTCATAGCAGCATCCCCCTTAGTAACCCAAAACAATCCCTTACATAACCCCCCTTTAAGGAGTTTAGACTATAGTACGAATAGGGCCTTTGACCAAGATACCTGGATACCCTGCAAATGAACCTCCCACTCTGAACCTCAAACCTCCTAAACCCAAACCCCAAACCAAAAACCGTAAACCCCCTAAACCCTAAACCTTGAACCCCAAACCCAAAATTGTAAACCCTAATCCTAGACCCTGAACCCTGAACTCCTTGGTCTGAAGGGTTGAGACGAGTCGTCTATAGAGTTTAGGATATATGTTTTTGGTTTATGGTTTTGGGCTTTTACAGGGCTATAGCTCGGAGACACTCATTACCTGAAGCTGATGTTGTGTGGCTCTGTTCTATATACTCTCGGATCCGGGGTAGCCTTAGGAAGGTTGAAAACTGCCTGATTCCTAAATGCCAACCCTAAACTCCTTTACTCCAACCAGCTGTGACACAGCCCGAAACCCTGCACCCTCAAGTCCCAAAATCAGGCCAGCCGCCCAAAATGAATGAACGAATGAATGCTGTTTTGAACCACCCTCTAGCCCCAAAATCAGGCCAGCCACCACAAAGATCTCCAACTTCAAAGCGCTCTGTGGCTTGACGGAGTTCTGTGACCTGCTGTCTTGTACCGCCCTTACTGGCGAAACCCTAAACCCTAAAGTAAGCTTAGAGTCCCCCTTAAGTAAATGAACTATGGGGTATATGGGGATCTTGTTATAATATACCCACAGCCATATTCTATCCACTGAAGGGGGACTAAATATTTTTCAGTAGAAAGGACTAGCCCCAGCAGAAAGCCTAACCTTGCTCTCTATCGGGACTCCATCCCCCTGAAATATGGTTTCCCGTGCAAAAATCACCCCCCCCCCCACCCACCCACCCGTAACTTCAAATATGCGTCCCATTTAGAAGCTCTCTTATGGAAAATATTTCATATTAGGAGGGGAGGGGTTAATACAATATGAAATGATTACCCAAATGCGGCTTGGGTTTGGGGCTTAGGTTCAGCCATCCCTTCAAACTCTTGCATCCCCATAAGCATAGGATGGGCTGCTGCTAAGGAACTTAAACTAAGTTACCTGAATGGGTATATATAGTGACGGGTAACGTCTCCCCAATATAGTAACTTGAAGTAAGTTCGTTAACAGCAACCCAGAATTGTGGGAGGTATGGGCAAAAGTGTTCAGCACCCTCCGATTCGTCTGTGGTGCTGATTTGCGCAATGTTGCGAGGCCCTAATTGCTTCTGGGGTAAAACCCTTTTACCTGAGCTACCAAGCCCCTTAACCCTGGTCCTATTGATTTTTTTGTTAGGGGGATCCTTCAGGCACCTTGCGCAAACTCCGTCATTTTGTTCGGTGCAAGTTGGGTTCAGGCTTTCGGGTTCTCCTGGCGCGCTGGTTGTTGCCTTGAGGCTTGACCAAGCCATCTGACAGAGAACCAGAACCCCGGACCGCTCTGCTGTCCTGGATGATGGAGTTGGGATTGAGGGTGTTTCTTGTAAAGGTTCCGGTGGGCCGGTTCAGGCGGTTAAGGCAAGAGTCTGGAAGGTTCGCAACCTAACCCAAGCCAAGACTTACAGGGGATAGCAGAGAATAAGGGAACAAAATCCCTGGACAAATCCTAGAAAATATATTCCCATATTTCCTCCCAACTAGCCCCCGATAAGAAAAGATACATACACAATCAAGTGGTTGCCCTAAACCCTCAACCCTAAACCATAGCCCCTAAACCCTAAACCGTGTATGGAAAGCCATCTTGAATCCTGGTGCCTAGTCGCCAACAAGTTGAATACCAGCCTGACCGGCCTGAACCCCAAGCCCCCACTAAAGCGCCAACAATAGTAAGAATAGGATTACTAACAAAAATTGTATTAACAAGAATAATAACAGAAACAAACAATAGTAGTTATAATACTAGCAGTAATGATATTCGTAGTAGTAATAATAGTGGCAACAGTAATAGTAACAATAAGAACAAAAATAACAAGAGTAGTGATAATAATAACAATCATAATAGTAACAGTGATGATGAGAATAATAACAATACTAGCAGCAAGAATAATAACAACAAGAATAAAGCCTGTACCCTATGCCCCAAGAAGAAGTGCACCAGGCCTCTGTAGTTGCGTCGCTCTCGCAACCACCGGACGCCTACGGCTCAGTGGGCGGGAAGAGCTTGAGGGTCTAGAAGGCTTAGGGATTTTTCTGGGTTTATGGGTCCACTATCACGAATCAGGGCGTTGAGGTTTGATGGGCTTACATCTTGGCGAAGAGAGCCGCAAGCTCGAAGAGAAAACGGCTCAAGATCTCTTAGTTCTTGGGGCTTAGGGTTAGGGCTTAGGACACTTGCATTCACTCCCTAGAACGGATAGGGTTTAGAGCCGCTAAACGGCTTGTCAGAGCCAGAAGACATCCAAGAACTCGTGGGTCTGATCTAACGGTTGACGGAACAGTTCCTGCAAACTCCTCAAAGTCGTAGGAATGACAGAAATAACTACAGCACTTCCCGCCCTGAACCCTAGACCGTGTGGGGCAAGACGTCTTCCACTGACGAAAAACTAGGGAGCGATGGGTTCAAACTTTTTAATGGGGTTCTATGGGTTTAGGGTTGTATGGGGATAATGGAAAAGAAAATGGAAACTACTATAATGGGGTTATGTAGGGTTTAGGGTTCAGGGTAAGTTTAAGGTGACAATCATGAGCAGTGATATCGGCATCGCTGCGTAGTCTTTTTTACACCATCTACATCTATATCTACGTCTACATGTAGGTATGTACCTTTAGGGACCCCAAGCATCCCCCTAGATCAGCCAGGGACCCACACGAATTGGAGGGTCAGGGGGACTAAGTAAGTAGGCTAGTAATGGGGATACCTAGGGTAATTATATGGGTTTTAGGGGTTATTAACCGGCTTTCTAGGTCCCCCTGACCCTCCAAATAGGGATCCACAACTGGCATGGGGTTTACGGCCAGGATTTGCGGCCCTAAGCTCTAATCCTGATCCCTAGGCTACTTGGGGGGGTTGATGACGGGGATAACTGGGATTATTATATGGTCTATCAGGGTTAATAACCTACTTACTAATTAAGTTCCCCTGACCCTCCAAGTCAGCCCTTAACTGCAAGCCCTAAACCGCCAAACCTTAACCTCTGAATCCTAAAGGCCAAAGAAGACCCTGGCCTGCAAACCCTACACCCCAAGGTGTGAACTCTACCCCAAACCCTAAACCCAAAACCCTAAACCCAAAGCCCTAAACCCTAAACCCAAAACCCTAAACCCAAAGCTCTAAACCCTAAACCTTAAA
>CAJNIZ010001883.1:11805-27717 GCA_905231905.1 Symbiodinium pilosum | reverse complement strand
AGCAAAGACTGGGGCTTTGGATGCAGCACAGGTGAGAGCATACGCAGAGCAAACAGGATTTGATGGCACTGACGCAGACTGGGAAGAACAATTTGCAGCTATGTGTGAGCATTTCGGCTGGTCGCAGAGTAGTGGCATCACACGAAGCCAGTTCAACGAGCTAATCGAGGATGATGACGAGACAGACGATGATGAGCTTCGACAGGCCCTGCTAAACTTGCAGATGCAAGTCGGCAAGAGCAGCAGGCCGTCCGTCGTGGGATCGTCATGGCAGCGAAAAAGCCTGCTGCATTTGCCCAACGTGGACAGCACGAAGAACATGTCACGGTCGGAGATGACATCCAACCTTTTTTCGCTTCTCGACACGTCTGGAAGTTCGAGGCTTTCATCAGCACAGCTCAGAAAATTTGCAGAGGCGAGCGGCTTCGAAGGTGATGCTGATGAGTGGGCTAGCCAGTTCAACTCCATGTGTGAACACTTCGGCTGCAACCCTGCTGATGGTGTCTCCCAGCCCGAGTTTCTAGAGTTCATTGGTGATGAAGTTGAACACAGCGATGAAGAACTCCGCCGTGTGCTAGTCAGTTTGCAAGCGCGGGCGTAGCTGCGAGCTCACTGCTGCGAGAACTTGTCAATCTGCAACTACTGGAATGTGCTGGAGGTAACGTCATGATGGCCGAACATCGAAGGTCGGCAAGGTGCAGGGACTGGATAGTGAGACGCAGGCGATGCACTTGAGCGCTCGCCGTCTTTCAATACAAGAGCCGCCAGCCCAATCAGGCGGGGGGGGGGTGGTGCACGCAAGGTGATGTGTTCGTGTGATGTCCCTTGATTTGAGATACAGTTTTGTTGGTAGTCTGTACTTCCTTCGAAATTTCAGAACCATTTTGTGGCCTGGCAGGTCACGCCCTCACGCAGACAGAGCCAAGGCAGATAGAGCAGTGCAATAAAGCATTGTCACCGCCTTTTAAGACCAGAGGGTTTCCGATAATTAGTTACCACAGATGCCTCTTGTCAAACGTCATGGGTGGTGTTGATCAGGGGAAGCGGTTAATATGCATTCATCCGAAAGCAGCCCGGTAGTGCAGCCTAATGCAGCCGTTCTACTCAAAGCGTGGGAAAAGCCCTCCCCATTCTTGTTCCTTCTCATTGCCCTACTTGCTTGTTGCAAGTTCTCCGTGGCCTCGACCTCAGCATATAATACTGTGCAATGTTGCTTTGGATTCGGGCGCGGACGTGCTGCATTCGGCTTCAAGAGGGTTTGCAGGACTTCTCCAGCCAAGCGAAGCATTGTCTCAAATTCGTTACCCTCAGGTATTCAAGTATCATCATGAACTTCAAGATTGTGGCTTTGCACATGGTGTGCCTATTTTGTGCGCTTGCTGACACTGATGATGTGCTGGAGGAGCCTCATTCAATTGAGGCTTGTCATTGACACGGCAGCAATGTGGCCGTCTTCTCGTTGTTGCAAGTTTCGTCCGTACCCTAACGGCCGTTTTCCGCAATAATGAAGTGACGCAGGATGCTGACCTCTTGGCAGCTGTGGAAGCGGAAGATTGCTTCAGCGAGGACCTGGTACTTTTGACATATGAAGCTGCGATTTTGCAGGCCATTTGTGGGTTCTATGTTAGATCTGCTTGAGGTTGAGTGTCAGTTTTTACGCCTTTGGCCAGGACTGCGAAGGTGCGGGGCTTGCTTTGGCTCAACTGCGGGCTACATACTTGAAGAATCAGGATCCGTCTGGGGCCGTGCACTCTTGGGCCGTGCACCAACGCAGCATGCTGCCAATGTGAAGACCCTGAAGGCGCCCAAGTACCAGTACTTCGGAGACTTCGGAGTTGGAGATGACCTCAATTTCGATGCCGCCCTCCAGGACTGAAGGTCTGAACCGTGTGTTGCTGGTTGCTGGCCTATAGGCCCTACCGTCTCTGCAGCCATCTGCTTTTGCCGCGGCAGGAAGATGCTGAAGCCGGCATTGCCTTTGTGCAAACATCTGCCAAGTTGGTCACCAGGGAGTCCAGTTCTCTTGTGGTGAGTGCGGATGGGACTGTGCAGTCTAGCGGTGTTTCTGAGCCAGCATCTCCGTCCAGCCGCACATCCTTTGCCGTGACTGCAGATGGGCGGATGCATATGGAAATGTGACACCTTGGCATCTCACTCCGCTCAGAGCTGGCATCTCTTGGCATTTCGTTGTTTCAAGATTGCTTGCTGTGGTGGCATCGGTTTAAAACTGCTGCCTTGCCGGGACTGCCAATCCGCGCCCCCCTTAGACTACTCTTGATCTCCTGAGAGAATCTTGACAGACCTGACAGCGCGTGCTGCGCGATAAGAAATTCACAAAACGTGATATGCTTGCGCATGCTGGCATTTTCATGACCTGTTTACCGCACGATTTCGATGTTGTGTTCAAGTGCGAAAGGTCTTGTCGACGTCCTGAGTCTTGGTGCAGGGGTTGTTTCGAGCACCAGTGATGAGCTTCAGAAATGACAGACTTGCATCCTTGTGTGTGCGGAGCTGTGTTGATTATTGGAGCAATAAGCAACTAAAATGCAACGTGCTTTGTTGCGAAAATGGCTCAAGAGCAACGTTCTCTAAAGGTTACGGCCAGCCAACAGGCCTTGGAAGTGGGTGTGATGCAAAAGCTGTTCAGGGGACTGCGAGCTGCCGTTTCAGGCCGCGCCGGTCCCATGACCGATGCGGAATGGGCGGTCCGGCTCTCGCCTTTCTCACTGCAGTAAAGTTGTAGCACCTTAGGCGACTGGCCTTCCAGCAATTTTTACTGCAAGTCCATATGAGTGCTATGCAGGCAAGCATGCGCCGGGTTCTCGGCCCACATTTGGAGACCATGGCTTCTGAGGCCACGGGAGCCTCTGTTCCTTTGCCTTAACTTCGTCTATGCTATTTGGTCCCTGGCAGCATGACAGGTCCAGCAATCTTGGGGCCTGCTGCCTGGCTGTTGCAAATTTGCAAATGCTGAGGAAAGCCAACACAAGCAGCCCTCAGGTCCTGAGGTTGATCCCGAGGCCATGTTGCTGAGATGGTGCTGGCCTCAGGGCAGAGATCTGTTGGCATGTTGGTGCTGGGTAACCTTGCAACTGGCACAGTGAATTCTTGAGGTTATGCCAGCGGCATAACTTGGCCTGGCCCCCGGTGGAAATGACCTGGTTTCATGGCATTCCTTCTTTTGCTGTCAGGAAGTTCCACCTATCTCCGTGCGGCGAAGGCAGAAAGCCGAAGCAGCCAGGCCATTCAATCTGGCTTTGCCACCAATGGTTCATGTGTGCCCTAGCAAGCGATTCTTTGATTGAACGCCTTCCTGCGCAGGGGATCTGCAGAAGACAGCGACGAGCCTTTAGCTCGTGCTTGTCTTGTGTTTTTCAGACCGGACAGGGCCAGGGCAATATGTCTGATCGTTTTGCAAAAGTGTTTGCACGTATTTTGAAGCTTGACTTCGCAGCCCTGACCTCGAAGCGCGTATTCATCAAGTTGTTTCGGCAGGCTGTAACTTCAATCGGCTTAGTAGGCAAAAGGTAGCTGTTTGCCTTATTAGTAAGCATCGTGAGGCAAGTCTCTTTTGAATCTGCATGGGACCTTTTTCAGCAGCCTTGCTTGCTGGCAAGGTCTTCAGCGAGGCAGCAAGCACCCCACAGTGCGAGGCCTGAAACAGCCCTCCGTTTCGACAGAATTTATACAACAGGTCGCTTATCTCCTGTAAGGAGTTAGTTTGTTCAAAGAGATGCTGAACAAGCTCTTTTGTATAGCAGGGCTTTCAAAAGAGCTTTACACCTTCTCCCTGAAGGGCCGAGCCTTCAAAGCTGTGAGCTGAGAGCCGTGGTGGTTTTGTGAATCAAAGCAACAGGTTGATGTTTGTGACAAGCATGCACGGGGAGCCATTACTGGCTTGCTGTGCCAGCTGGTTTTCAGAATACCTGCTTTTCTGGATTCCTTCCACGCTTTCATTCGCAGGCATAGCGAAAAGGGTTTCTGTTAAGGCAGACGTGTTTGATCCTCGAATTCAACTCTCAGGCCGAAGGCGAAGGAGCCGCAGCCTCCGAATAGCGCTAGGCACGGGGCCATTTCTGACAGCATGGCCTGAAGATGCCTCAGTTGCTGGGCGACCTGCTTGCGTTTGTTCAGCATGACGGCAGAGTTCACGCTTGCTTTGGTCAGGCTGCCTCCCATAGGAAACAGGCATACCGAAGTTTCAGCCTCAGATGATCCGGAGCCTTCCCCAGCTTTGCCTACGCCTTCCAACTCGAAGGTCAGCTCTAATGCCCACAAGCGGAATCGTTCTTTTGTAAGCTTTATGCCCTTGTAACAAGCCGGGATGAGCCGTGCCTCGTTCTTGAGTTTCCTCCTCACATGCTTCAAACGCTTTGTATTCCGTTCCGACTATGCTACAGGCGAAGCGCGCCAGTCCAGCAGAGTGGAGGCCTGGCCCAGGCCAGAGCCTCCCCATCCTGGAGGAGGAGTCCGAGGCCTCGAAGGGGATCTTCCATGATGTTCCCTTCTGTGACGTGAGGCTACGCTCAAGATGCTTGGGTATTGTTGCCGCGACATATCAGGAAGCCTCACATGCTAGGCGTACTTTTGCGGGGTCCCTTGCTATCTGGAAACCTCAGATTTTTGAGAGCAAAGGCTTTGCACTTTCCAGGGCTCGCCTACCTCTCCGTCTCAGTCACCGAAGCACCAGCTCTCAGCACCAGCAATGGCGCTGGATCTTGGGGCTGGATGCCCAGATTTGATCGCGCAAGGGGTTTTCTAAAGCTTGCATGCTAGTTGAGAAACCCCACCAAGTTACAATCTTGAGAATGCACCTCGTAGGATCTGCTCTTCACTGGTCTAGCAAGTAAGGTCAAAGCTCTGACAACGAAGCCTTGGAAGTCAAACCTCAGCATCAACTTGCCTGAGCTCGTGGCCCAGCTTTGGTTCAAAATGGTCCCTGAGATTAGCCCTTTCAGACGTCTATTGATGACCGTGCTTGTGTTGGAAGAGTTCCTCCGCTGTTCCATACCAACCCCAGCAATGCTCGAGGTGCAAGCCCTGGGAGAGGACCCTGCAGACCGTCCAGGACAGAGTTGTCTCGGACGAGCGCAGGTGGGAAAGCAGACTGGGGCCTTGGGAAAGGATTGGAGGGATTTTTGGGTTTGTGCATTTCGGCCGGGACTGAAGCGAATGGTTGCAATCCTGAATCCTTGCATGTCCAGTAGAATCCCTACAGAATTTTGCGGAACCCCTTCAGATCAAAAAATGGGACTTGTGTAGGCACACCAGCCACTCAGAGCTCCTCAAGGCTAACAATCAACGTGACTCCGCCAGCATTTGGACGGTGTGGTTGTGATCGTTAGTTTGTGAGTCCTTTTGTGCTTGCTGTTCGAAAATGTTGTCACAATTGTTATGATGGTTGTGATGATTGCGCTTTGTGATGATTATCGTTGCCAGTGTTAGGCAGTGCTTTGTGTTCCGGTGCCGTGTGGTGCCGGTGCTCTGCCAGCCCTTGCAAACCCAAGGTATGCACGATATGATGGCATACATGCACCAGGAACGTCTCAGACAGCTTCGCTCTGTGTACTATGATTGCATTGCCCAAAGTTAGCCTAGCTGTTCATTTCAGGAAATGCGCGGGCAGTTTTTGTCCAAGGCTCGTATCATTTGGAAAGCGAACTTGTAGGTTGTGCTTCGCTTTCTGAAAGGTGCCACTATTGTCAGACAAAGTTCTGGACGCCAAAACGCAGTTTCGGCATCTTGCTGAGAATTTGCTGCGCTTTCAACTGGTGCTGCCATAGAGTGTCATCATGTCACTGTTTTTTGTCGCGCTGTACAGATGACCATGCTTTGCAAGCAGACTCTTCGGCTCACATCATGTGACGTTAGAATGCTTTAGAGCAAGCCTCCTCGCCGATGCAGAGCCGCTTGTCATAGCGAGAATCGCCTTTTCAACGGACCCAATGCTGTGTTAAGGGTCAAGTTCAGGCGAAATGATTGCGGACGAGGCGGAGAAGCCGGAAAAGTCTGAGAAGCCACTGGTCACCTTCGAGGGTGAGAGTGAAGCCAATCGCATCGTTCAGGAGCGCGTGGACAGCTTGAAGCTTATGGATGCGGCTTGAGACTGGTGGCCAGTGCTGCCATGCAGGAGATCTGCAACAATGCCAAGGTCCAGGAAAAAGTCCGGGCTCAAGTAGAGGTGCATCTGCAGAATCTCCATGAGACTTGCGCATGATTGACTTGTGCTGCACAGGCAAAGGCAAAGGCTTCCCGAGCTGAAATCAGGATGGAAAAGCTTACAGCCCTTTGTCAACAAAGGTGATTTTGCTTTTCAGCCTCAGAGCTATTGCTTTGCATGCCTAAGGCCAAGAGATATAGATATTCCTCCGGTCCCAAGGACACGGAGTTTTGGGTAAAATGCCACTTGGCTGCAGATTTGAGTCTGACGCTCTAAAGCAGAGAGGTGGTACTTGTATCAATGATCAGGTCAGATAAACGAGAATGACCCACCGGACTTCGTCCATGTCCTGCTAACGCAGGAAGAGAAGCAAGCTTGCCATGCAAAGATTGCAAGCACAGCAACGCTACGATTTCTGACTGGTGCCATGTGTGCAGGAATGGCGGGTCAAGGATGTGAAGTTGTTTGAAAGAGTTGCAGCTTGGCTTGTAAGGCACAAGCAATGCAAGCAGACCTCGCTATGTCCAGAGACAACGTGGATGAAGCCAACAGAATCCTGCCATTAGGACTCGAAGATCCACGGATAGGATCTGCTTCGAGGCTTGCCTTTTGTTGACAGATCTGGGGACTGTAAAGGGCGTCAACACCTGCAGCTTGCCCACAGACATTATTGAGGTTGATGGAGTTGTCCATGGCGGGCAGAGCGCTTGCCAACGGTCTGCAAATTTTGTCTCACCTTTTGATAATGCAGAAATTCGACTGCCCCAAGCACAAGGGACTCTGGCATCGGTTGCTCAATGCAAGTTTACGCCAGCTTAATGCCTGACTTGAGCTCACGCTCGAGCTGTGATGCGTTGATGGCGAAGCCATGTACAGGATAGGCGCAGCATCATGACTTTGGGGAGGAGAGAGTCGCAGTCAACGAAGAGGATTGCTTTGCTTGCATTCCAGAATGATCAGACGGGAGGGTTGCTTGCGCTGTATCCTCCATGCTGTTTGATCCTCATGGCAAGCCAAGGTTGGTCAGCTGCTTGAAGCCGCAGACTTTTGAGCGGGGAAAGCATATCATCACAGAGGGTGAGGCGGGCGACAGCCCTTTTCTTTGCCAGCGCCTTGGTTCACGCTGCATGGAATCGAGGTGGGCGACAAGCTCTACATCATCGAGCGCTTAGGGCTTGGACTCGCAGATTCTGTGGGCGCACACTTGCGCTAAGTGACAATCACATCCCACGTTTCCGGCTTTTCTGAGCAGGTACACCACCAAAACTCCAGACATAAAGGACGAACATGAAGGATGCAGATGTGTCGTGTGTGATGGGTTTGATGTTACTGAGCAAGTTGTCGTTGCATGGTGTTCTTATAAGTAGTAGTATTCCTGTTACTATTGTTATTCTCTTTGTTGCTACTACTATTGCTATTACAGGAGTTAGTGTTCAGGGTTAAGGGAGATTGCGCTGAGGCCGTCAGGTTGATGCCAAGCCCTGTTGGCCCTACACCTGATACCAACAGCATGTGTCACCCCAAGGTGCTAGCTGACAAAGGTCCCTAGACCCTGTAATAGCAGTAGCATTAGTAAATCCCACATGAGTGCTCCTAGCCTGCAGCTGTCAAAAGTGTACGGAGTTTAAAGAAATAATTACGCTCCAGACCCCCATCTCCCCTAAAGTATTAAGAAGGATCATAGTACATCGGGGTCCCAATCTGGAACCCCCATCTCTGGAAAATCCGAGGTGGTGTTTGCGAAGTCCTGAAGAAGCTGAACGACCGTGAGGTGACTATCGGCCAGCTCAGCAAGGCCCATTATTATTCTGCTGGTTGCCGAAATCATGTTGTTTAGGGTTCAGCGTGAGGGCCCCAGATATCTATGATCCCGGTCCCCCGAACCCTTCCCCTCCCATGGTATGGTGCCCTGACCTGCAGTCCAGGACTCTCAAAGTGCAAAGTTCTGGTCGCGATTCTCGTGCCCGTCATCCCTTTTTTGATGTTGCAGATCTCAAAATGCCAGCAGTGACAAGGAGGATGGGTGTCTGGGTCGCGATCCGTGCGACTGTCATTTTTTTTGTGGTGTTGCAGATCTTATAGGTGCCAACAGCCTCAAGGAAGGTGGGTGTCCTGGTCACGACCCAGGCATCGGTCATTGCCTTCTGATGTTGCAGATGCCAAAGATGCCACAGTAACAGCGATGGCTTGTCCCCACCACCTACACCACAGGGGGAAAGAAAAAACACCCACACCACGGGCAAGGGAAAGAGCTGACCGACCGCCTGAAACGCTCAATGTTGAATGGCTACCGGCTTCAGACAATTCCATATCAGTTTTGTTTCCACCAAGAGGACAGTTCGTTTCTGCAGGGTGATAGCAATTGCAACTATGCTGAGAATTATGGGACGAGGAAAACCACCTACACCATAAGGGGGGAAGGGGGAAGGGCAAAGATCTGAATGGCTTCAACAACACAAAATTACGACAGTCATTGAAGTAAGACAACCTCCCGCACCACAGGGGAGGGAGAAGGTCTGAATGCTTTCATCAGAGAAACTGCTGGCAGTTTTGAAAGAAAAGCACCCACCACGCGGGGAAAGATCTGAATGAACTGACATTCATGGAATTCATGGCATACCGGCGGCAGCAGGAAAATTTGAATGACCTGAGCAACAGCAGATCTTGATGGACCTTTTGCAGCGCCTTTTCATTGGTGGGAGTGGGGAAGAGGGGGGCAGTTGAGTCTCGCATTATGGGGATCATTCCGGGAATACAAGAGGTTCGTCAGAAAGACCCATATGGGGCCTGTGTGCAGTCGGCCATTCGTACATACACGTATGGACATGTTCTATGCATTCAGCTTCGTGGAGTCTATGCGTACCAATGGCTTCGCAGGAATGTGTTCGTTTTTCATTCTACCTTGTGGTAGGGACGTACGTACTTAGGAATGCAAGAGGGCCATTGCGTGGATATTAGAGAGATTACCAGGGGGTGTATGTGAGGGTTCGGGGTGTAGGTTCAGGGCTGCTGGCACATGGGCCTAAAGATATATGTGAGTGTGTTCCATCTTTGCTGTGGCTGTAAATTGGCATATGCGCTCATGAGAGGCGGTTAACAGTAAGATGTTGAACATGTCAGAAGTGGTTGCTTGGGGGAGTATCGGTTCCTGCATTGAATTTGCATTGCTTAAACAACAGAAATTGTCTTGTCACAGTCAGGGTGCCTTCTTCGGCGAGATCGCAGTCCTGTACGACATGCCGAGAACCGCCACGGTGCAGCTGGCAGTAGGTTTGAGCGAAGATCTTGATGCCAAGATTTGGAGGTGAGAACGCAGACTGCAGTCATTGCCCTTGCCCTCAGCAGAGCTGACATCCTCCAGCAGCTGAGCGCAGAGGTCCCACCGAACCTGCAGAAACTGGAAGCCTCAAGCACACCCACTGACCTCGTCAGGACTTGGAGCGCATGAAGCTCATTGCACGAACGCAAGCCGCGGGCTTGTTTGCCCACCCACCCGTGAGTTGGTGTTTCAAGGGTTTGACTACGTTTGACTTTCGATTCCAAGAATGCCTGTAGCCGCAATGAGCCCAGGTCTTTGGCAGCGTGCCGTTGCTCGCGGACTTGGATGCGGAGAAGAAGGCCTGATGCATTAAACATCGAGCCAACAGCTTCGCTTGGCATAAGCCGGGTGGGCCGAGGCCAAAGTTGCCCTGGCGCTGAAGAGTCAGAAGCAGGGAGCCATAGGAAGCCCATGAAATTGAACACAGCAAGCCTGGGAGCACGGACGAGCAGAGCAGCGCTTGAAAGCTGGATCATATAAAGGTGGCACAAAGGAGCTCTTCTGGCTGGTCAGAATCACATAACGTCAGAGGCTAAATCTGGTGGTGCGCACGACATGCGATGGCTCCCTGTGCCGTTTCCTGGAGTGAAGACATGCAGGTCTCGGATGTACATCATCGAGCAAGGAAACATTCTCATGACCCCACCGAAGAGGCTTGGTTGTTAGGATGTGTCCTGGTCTGTGCGTGGTTTGTTTGCTGACTCGATGGACGAAGCTGAAAGCATACGTTGTCTGCGACAGAGCCAGAAGCCCACAACAGGAACAAGTCTGCCACTGCCGCGCAGGCTTGTGAGCTGAGACTCGTGCTGTAGGAAAGCATTCGCCTGTGCGACACTTCAGGAACTGCGCCTGGGACCCGGGCAGTACTTTGGGATGCGGGGACTGTCAGAGCCTCAGGCAGTTACCAAACCAGCCAGCATCCGGCTTGACTTGCCAAGCTCATGCTATTCCTAGGCTTTTTGAAGCACCCATGGGATTCACCATAACAGCAGACAGTGACGTGGTGTGAGCCTGAGCCGGGAAATTTGACCTGCATGTTGCGCAGCCTACGAAGCTTGTAGGTCATGACGCTGTCCATCAGTTACGAGGTTGATGCAGAAGACACAACGCAGACCCGTAGCTCCACAGGCTTGCACGATATTTGCTTGCGAGGAGCTGGTAAACACTGCCGGCCCGGAGCTTGCAGAAAGGCAGGAAATGGTTCGCTGCCTGGGAAAGCCGCTCCCAGCTGCAGCTGCAGCTCTGCTTGGCCTCGTGGCCAAGGCTGCCCGACTGCACAGATCCATTCGAGCCCATTTGGTGCGACAGCTGCTGGCTCAGAAAGGCCTTCTGGTGGAAGGGAAGCTGATGCCATGTCTTAGGATTCCTGCCATCAAAAGACTGGCAGATGAGAACTTCCAAGCGGTTTTTCAACAAGCAGAGGAGGCAGCGGGCTGTGGCCGACAATAAAGCCGCAAATGCATAATGTGGCCACGGCTACCAGCTTTGCACAGCCAACGGAAACGATTGTGTGGAGCGGCAGTCAGGGTGAACAGGCATCAGGATGCATCAGGTGCGAGGCAGACGCTTTCAAGGTGGGCCGTTAGCAATAACGGCAGGTATCTTTGAGGGATGGTTGCAGGTCAAATTCCAGAAGTGGAACGTGATCTTCAAGCAGAAGAGCTGCCATGTTTATGCATGTGCTGCGAAGCTCGCAGTTCCTCGGCATAGGCTTTTGGCATCTTTTGGCAATCCTGTTGCGGCCAGGGGCTCCACCTTGAGATATGTGCTTCGCTCAGCTTCTCAAGGATCTTGAGCAAGCGTCACCCCGGCAAGCCTTGAAGGTCTACGTGCTCGAGAACGGCAAGCTTTCCGAATATGGCGGCTTGCTGGACCAACTTGTCGAGTGCAATGGGCAAGCCATGCCCTCACTTCATTCAGTTTCAGCAGTCTGCCTACTTCGCACAAGCTGGAGCTGCGGT
This sequence comes from Symbiodinium pilosum, assembly GCA_905231905.1. NCBI lineage: Eukaryota > Dinophyceae > Suessiales > Symbiodiniaceae > Symbiodinium > Symbiodinium pilosum. The sequence continues at coordinate 16,277 of CAJNIZ010001883.1, read as the reverse complement.
GTGGGTGAGCGTGTGCGCTCAGGTCAAGTTCAAGAAGTGGAATGTCATTGCAGACCAGCATCGCCTGCATGCTTGCCACATCTTGCAGCAAGTGTTGGACAAAGAGTGGGGCTCCTGACAGGGATGCCAGCTCGGAGTATGTCACGCTCTCAGCAAGTTAGGTCCAAGGTTGAGGCGCGAGAGATCTTTGAAGCTATTCTCGCAATTTCTTGCGAGGTCTACGAGCTCAAGTCTGGCCAGGTGGCGGTCTTTGATGGCGAGCTCGGGGAACGCCGGCCATTTGACCTGAAGGCCTGGCACGTAGAATTTCTTCTCCACAAACAAAAGGTAGGGGTTACTGTTACTGTGAGTACTGCTTGCGGCATGCGCAGGTCAGTACAGCCGAGGCTGCCAGGCTAGATGTCAACTGCTCTGAACTTAGATGTTTTAGAACAGACTTGCAGAGGCACGGATCTAGTGGCAGATTCCGTTTCCAAGGCCCTGAGCATGTGACTCCGGGCGAATACTTTGGGGCGGAGAAACTGCCTCAGCAAACTGAAATGCTTGAGATTTCATGCTTGAATATACAGCGAGGTGCCTGTCAAGCAAGAGTGCTATAGCGCCCTACACGCTTGTGGTTCTCAACTTAGCATTGCGACGTGAATCCCATGGTCTGCACCGCAAGGCAACTTTCCACATGAGCGGTGACTGCCCAACCTTCCCTTACTAGCTGTGGGTGCTAGAAGGGCTATTTGCAGCCATGTCTTTGCTAAGTGTCCAGGACTTGGAAACCGAGGCAGCAGATCAGGACACGCAAGAGCTGATGTGCCCCGATACGAGCGATGAAAAGCTGCGCTTATACGATATCAGGGAAATCACGGCCCTGATACATGCAAAAGCAAACTTGAAATTTGCAGACATGCTGAGCAGCAATCTGAACAATTACAGGAAAAATACCAGGCTTTGAGCATGGCCATAGTGTCCTTTGAGAATCCCGCACGTACAAGCTGCTGCATTGCCAAATGGCCTCAGCTCATGCACGACTATGGCGCTGAACACGATGCTGGTCGTGAATTAAACATGGAATTGTGACCAAGATCGAAGGCTAGCTTCGTGACACGCATTCCCGGGTGTACAGCTACGGCTTGAGGTCCACGTTGCCTCGAGGAATTTAAAATCCATTATCAAGCAGAACGTCAACTTGAGACCCTGCACAAACCTGGTTGCGCATCACCGTATTCCAGTATTCACATCACTTGAAGAACCGGGTAGAATCAGATAGACATGTTTCTGTTGATGTGCTGTTATGCAAGCACTGGTCGAAACCCTTGCCATGCTGGCAAAGGCCTTAACGGACGTAACGCTGATACGCTTTCCACCAAGCTCCATATGGCGAGGGCCTGAGTAATCCAAGTTCTAACAGCAGGCCATGTGAAAAGCTTGCATTGAAAAGCAGCGGTGGTGGCTGAAGCATCGCTGAAGCTGACCCGTGCTCAGGGCTGTTCAAGAGGAGCAGCGACAATTCCTTTCAAGGCCATGGGAGTGAAACGCAGCCCCAACCAAATAGGATCATTAGCGTAACACAGTGAGGTGATGCTGTGCCGTTTGCTGCCAGGATCCAGCTCTTCTCGGAAGACGTCCTGACAAAGGCCTTGCCACAGAAAATCGCGGGTCTCGGACTTGAGGATGTGTCTAGAGCACCGCTGCAAGGAAGAGCAGTTCATGCTCGTTGGCAAGCTGAAGTAAGCGACCAGTTTTTTTGATTCCCTTTATGGACGCTTGCTTCACAGCTTGTTTTCATGAGGCCATGGAGTTTTCCAGCAGGCAGGTACATCATCCAAGAGGGGGAGGCAGGCAGACTTTTTGCATAGGCTGTTCTGGCCATGTTTCGCAGTGCGACTCTCCGCAGATTGGTGACATGCTTTTCATCATTGAGCGTGGTGTCTGCGATGCCTGCAAGCTGCTGGCTGATCACGAGGTGCGAAATCATCATGTGCAGGTTTGCCGTGTATGTGTGTGATGTCTGCTTGCTGCATGAAGCGCAGCTCTTGGTGCACTTGCTTCATGGGCAAGGTGGTCTTGACACAGCTCAAGAAGGGAGCCTTCTTTGGAGAGCTTGCAACAATGTTTGCCACCCTGACATGATTTGAGCCGCGTGGGATTAGCCTGCACGTCGTCGGTCGCATGTGTTTTTGATGCAAGCTAGTGAAGTCTGGCACCAGGACATGCCCAGAACTGCTTCGGTGCGGGCAGCTACGCATGTGACGGCCCTCTCCCTCACACGTGAGGACGGGCCACGGTGTGGAAGATTTCTGGGGTGCTTCGGCTGAACGCGTAGGACATTTTCAGCCTCATCACCGAGGAAAAGATCACTAAGATGCACTGGCCTTCTTCAGCCTAGAGCATGATAGCTGCAGCACGATGAGCCTATCCAGGCAGATTCTGGCAAAGGCGCAGGCCTGGTGTTGGAGGTAGTTCGGCTTCGGGGCTTTCTGACTTTTCTCAGGTCTTTGGTAGCATCCCCATCTTGGCTGGCCTGACCGCCGCTGCCAAGAATACCATCGCCCGCAGGCCATGGTGGTTTGATCAAGGATATGGAGGATCAGGTTTGGGGGCTGGCCGGCAAATGCCGGCAACACTGCAGGCTGCAGCGCCAGTTCTTCCGCAAGGGAGAAGTCATTATTGATCCAGAGGATGTGGCAGACAGGCCAGGCAAAGCTCTCCCAAGTGAGTGGGGAATGTTGCCGTTTGCACAGGCTCTACATAGTCGAGTCTGGCTCCGTGATGGTGCAGTGTGGCGACGTGGAGAAGGTGCGGAGGTCTTGAAAGTTTGCAACTGCTATCCCATTCCGCCTGACAGGGACAGCTCCTGCTAGCTGGCATGTCTTTCGGCATGTGGGATGCCGAGTTTTCGCATGTGCACCCTGACAGTCTTTGCGTAGAGTTCTGTGATCCAGTGTGCTCAGGGACAGACTGCTGTATGAAGAGCCATATGACATCAAGGCCGGCATCGCAGGTTCACATGTGGTCCTTTGTTGCGGGGGATCAGTGGATCATCACGCAGGTGATTGCCCAGTCAGATGAGGCAAGTGCCGGGGCATGAAAACTGGGAGAGCATGGCTCCGACCAGGTCAAGACGCTGTCCTGCACTCTCCCGGACTGGGCGCTTCTGCACTCCTTCAATCAAAAAAGATCAGACTTATTGCTTAGGCAGTCATCCAGTCCTGTACAATTCCAGGACATCTTCGCTTCCGCGGGAACTGGAGAACAAGAAGCACTGGAGAGGTCATTATCTTCGTTTTGCAGAGCTAAGGTGGACTCATTCTTGCCTCATAATGAAGGCAGATCAGGAGAGCTTTGAACATGTGGCTACTCAAGAGTGCCTCAGTCCCAGAGCGAGCTCATGGGCCATGTAAGAACAGGTTTCTGTCAAGCTGCGTTGTCCATGAATCCTGCATGTAAGGTCTGCCTCCCCGGTGAGGCCACCAGAACAGCTGAGCAGAGGAATGTTTTGGCTCGTTACCTAAAGCTCTCCCTTGCAGTCTCCAGAAAGATTCTGAACAACACCGCAGTCTGATGACCGTCTGGCGACTGCTCTGCGGCATTGTGATGTGCTAGAGTTTGAGGCGGGTGCCAGAGCCTCATGTAGGTGAAACTTCACACATATTTGAAGGAAACATATCAGATGATTGTGCTTCACTGCCAACAAAACAAAAGCCCAAGGCTACTGTCTTCGAAGAGAAGGACGAGTTGAATTCCGCACCAAGCTCATCAGCTGCTGTTTGTAACATCTAAAACTTCAGGCTGTGTGTGGAGTGAAGGCAGTGTTGTCAATGTAGCCTGGTTTGGTTCCAAACTAGTCCTCGTGTCCGTGCATTTTCTGTTGAGCTAGTGCCCCATGTTTGTGAGCTGTTCTCAGGTCTACATTGTCATCCATGGTGCTTTCGAGACGCATTCGGCTGAGCATTCGCGGGATGCGTTTGCCCTTGCTCCAATTCAAATCGCATTGCCGGGGCAGCTTGAAGCCCTACATGGAACCCATGACTGTGAACCTTCCAAATATGGACTTTGGCCAAAATCTAAAGATGAAAGTCAAGCTATGCCAGCTTGATGCTGTCTGGTTGTCTGATCTGCCTCATGTGATGTCATGCTGATGACATGCATGGAGGATGCATTCTGCAAGGGATGGTTTTGATCATTATGGCTGATAGCTTGCCCAGGAAAGCCGTGAAGGTCCAGCACGTAGCAGAAGGCAGGCAATGTTGCCTCTGCTGATCATGGCAAGAGGATGCTGAGCGCATCTGCCAGTGCGTGGCAACCTTGTGAGCGCCTCCCCGGTGGCTTTCGGAGTGATTGCCTCGGAATGATAGAAGTCAGTTCAAGTGGCATCGGCAGCAAACATTTCAAAACCCCCGACTCCTTCCCCGTGGCTGATTAAGAGGGAGAGAGACGCCAGAGACAGGGGAGGGGAGGGGAGGGGAGGGGGGGGGGGG
>CAJNIZ010001883.1:0-11705 GCA_905231905.1 Symbiodinium pilosum | reverse complement strand
GAGGGGGGGGGGGAGGGGAGGGGAGGGAGGGGAAAATCTTCAAAGAACAGAGCACATCCACTGAGGGAGGGAGAGGAAAGGGAGGAAGAGAAAGGGAGCAGAGTTGAGGTGAACATCTTCGAAGAGCAGTGGAAACAGCCACTGATGTTTCACCTCCTCTCCATTGCCTTTCCCGATCGCAGAAATCTACGGCATGCACGATCGCAGAAGTTTATGGCATGCACACAGTCCTTCTTAGAATCTTCCAAGAACAGTGGCAACGACCCCAATCGTAGAATTCTGCTGCAAATTGTCACTGAATGGCATGGTTGGAAGTCTTTTCCTTGGATTTGTCATGGCTTGAACGTGCTCTCCGATGTTTTGGCCGGGTATATACTCGCAACCTAGACGAAAATCCTATGTTTGTAATGCATTCCTTCATCGTCCGATGCTGGTGCTACATGTGCGCGGTGCTGCTGAACTGAGATGGAGTGGATGGACCAGACGGTTCCGGCCAGAAGCTTGGCCTTTCCTGAACTGCCCCAATCTGCCATGGTTTCTCCCGTCTATCACTTCGCTCAATTCTCTTCTCGTGTGAGAAGCAACCGCAATGCCAGAAGAGCTGCCGAGGTATCTGCTCCTTATGCTCTGCATGTCTGGCTAGCCTGTTTTAATACGCTCTGTGCTGTTTCTCAGCTGGTCCAATGTCCAACGGGAACATGGAGCAACAGTAAGACTAAAGGCGAGATTCAAGCAAAAGAAGACACCTTCAATGCAGGCGGAGACCCATGGTGCGCTGCTGAAGGCGGCTTCCTCAGCCTGGGTCAAGTGTCGCGTACTAGTATTTGGGACTGCAGAAGTTGGTCTGGGACTAGGGCCGGACTCCTTCATGCATGCTGCCCCAGGTTCCACTTTTTGTGGCGCAGCCCGCGTGAGCCCTTGAGAAAGATCTCTGTTGGTCACCGAATGTGAATCGTCCTGAAGGATGGCGTGTTTCACCTTTCACGTTCCGCCGAGCGTGTTTGCAATTGCAAACAAGCATCCTGGCACGCGCGAGTGCCTGAGGGACATGTGAAAACATCTGGATATTTGTATGATGGCTGAATGGACGAGCATAAGAAGGAATTCTTCCTTTGTAGGCTTCGAGCTCGAGATATGTAGTATTATGTTGCATGAGACGATTGCCCTTCTTGGGAGTAATTTACATTCCTTTGTGTGCCTGTGCAGCTACTTGCGTGAATAGGTTGCAGCGATGCAGGGATTGTGCCTGCTCCCAGTGGCGGCTGCTCCGCATGACTTGCCCATTCTTCATTTGAAAGCGCTGACTTTTTGGCTTATCGCTGGTGCCTACATTCGTGTTGCGTCGCTATTTCAAATTCATTTCAAATTTTCGGCTGGAATCGGATCAGGTCTGCATGCTGTGGTGTTTTTCCATCATCGACGCGGCAACAACAATTTCGTCGGTTGAGAAAACCATCGCAGTTGCTGGCCAACACCGTCGCGCTTGTTCTTGCCGCATTCAGCTGCAACGCTTGCAGGGTTTGTTGTTGTGGCAAGCGAGCTGAAACAGCTTGACAAGCTTGTGTCATCCGGGTGCATGTATTGGGGAAGTGCCGTTCCATCCCTTCTTGGTACAAATTTGTAAACCTGCAAGATCGCTTTCACGAAGCGTTGCAGGTTGCACAGTTGGTTCCTTCTTCTGCCAGAACATTGCCCGTGGCAGATGTATGTTATCAAGTTTTGCAAGCACCAAGAAATGATGTGATGCCAAACCCGCCTCCATGCAAGTAAATCGTTGCGTGACACAGGAAAACAGTTCATAAGAAAACACAATTTCATGAATCACAGAGCCCGTCGTGCGCGCCCGAGTTGTTGGGATTTCGCCTCTTGTACGGTTGCGCGTCGACGTACTGTTGGTGAGTGCCGTGACACCATGGGCGGAGCTGTTGAGGAGGACTGCGGCATTGCATCCAACATTGCAAAACAAAGGCTCACATCACAGCCCCATCCACGGCCCGCCGGTCCCGAATTGGGCCCCGCCATCTGGCTAGGCGAGAACCCCGTAGCCGATCCGTTTGTTGGTCTTGGGCGTCCCCTCGGCCATTCGGGAATCTCTGCCCCTCCTGGACTTCCAAGGTGCTTCGTTGCTTTGGCCATGTGCACTTCCCCGCCTGTAAGCCTTGGCTTGTGCACGAAACCCCCCCGAGCAAAAGTTGCTCAATTCGGCAAGCTGCATGTCGATGCTTTCTGGGATGCTGTCACATGGTCCTGGGCGGGCTGCGGCTGCAAGAGACAGCGAGCGCGAGCTCTGTCAGGTTCTATTTAAATTTCAGCTGGGTGGACCGCATCACCAGTGTACTCGGGCGGGCCGACGCTCTCCCAGTAGCGATTTCCGACCATTGCACAATCTTCCGTAGCTCCGTGCAGGTCAGGCATCCTGTTTTTCAGAGTTGGGAAGTCTGCGCCATCCTGCGCTCTCTTTGGCAAGCATGCCCGAATGGCACGCTCTTGCTGAACGAGCGCGCCCTTCCCGCTCGTGGGCCTGGGTGATTAAAGGCTGACGTGTCGCGAACTCGCAAGCTTATAAAACGTTCTTCAGCATGTGTGTTCTGCCGTTCGTGTCTCCACGTGGCTTTGCTGCGCAACAGTGATTAATGGCGCCGCCGTGCAAGTTGCCGAAAATGCAGACGAGTCGCGTGCGTTGAGTTCAGCGTGCAGCGACGCCTGGTCCTGTCTTGAGCCCTCCAACCTCTTAAAACGCCCTTTTCTGCGCTCCTCTGCCTCGCCTTTGGACCCGATCTCCTTCACCCAGACACAGAAGAGCTTCGCTAAAACATGACCATTTTGGCCTAAGCCATTCTGGCTCAAGACCTCGGCTGGGCTTTCTTAGTGTGTCGTTGGTGAGGCCTCCTGGCAACAATCGTTTGGGCTGTTTAGAAGAGCTCCCGTGGGCCCTTCACAAATTACTGTAACAGAGCACATAGGGAATGTTGCAAAATTTGGAGTAACATCATAAGTAACATCCCATATTTCGTGGGGTTGGCCACGGTGCCTTCGGGGCTCACTTGTGAAATCACGCTTGCGCGATGCACACGCTCTCACTTGAAAAGTTGGATGCGTTGCAAAGACGCATGCTTAGACTAATCGTTGGATGGATCCATGTGGGCTCGTCTCCGGCGCACAGCTATGCGCCGCATTAAGTTGCGAGTGGACTCGCGCTCCACCCTCTGGATCCTTGGACAAAACGATTAGCTCTTCGGCAGCATGGCTTTGTTTCCCAAGTCGCTGAAACATGTGGTTGGGCTATGCGAGTTTGTGAATGGCACCCTGAAGCAGACGGGTATTATGATTTCGCTGTGCTGATGCGATGGATGATAAACTCCGCCCGTACTGTAAAAGATGATTTTCCAGCGCACCTTGCTGGACCCAAGTGGCAACTTGTACAGATTGGAAACAGTGAAATTGTCATTGAACTTCTGACGCTGTAGCACAAGGTTGCGTGTTGTCTTAGCTGTCATCCTCCCCATATCCTCATAGGACCGTAGTCTCAGGAAACCGAAAGCGAAAAAGATCGGACCCATTTAGCCGCACGTAGTGGCCAAACCGTCTGACATGCAATATGGTTACCAAACTCGCTTATGCGGACCTTTGCGCACGCTGTTTGCTGACGACGTTCGGTCGAATTGCCGCGTTGGAAGGCTGCGACCCGTCCCACTAGTTCCTCGTGTTTGCGGGGGCCAGTATGATGGGCAGGACGCGCCAGCAGCATGCGCGGGACCAAAAAAAACAATTTCCACCCGCGAACGGTGGCCGAGTAGTCCAGGCCAGCACCAACCTCATACGCCGAACGCAGCTGCTTGAGGGCTAACAGGAGACCATTGCACACGAGTGTCCGCATGAAGTGAGGGACATCCTGCAGCCTGCAATGTGTGGGCTGGATTTCGGAGTTTGGCTGCTAGGTCGACCGCATCCAGCTGCTCCCACATGCCATGGCGGGGTTTGGCATTGCTTGTTCTCGTGCGGAATCACAATGCCTTGCTCGCAGTTGGCCCGGCATGCTGGTGGCGAGGGCGGCCCTCGGCGGCCTCCACCCCTGCACCCGCGGTTCGCGCTTGAGCGTGATGGGCGGACCGGTCCAGCAGGCTCCGCAAGTCAGCCGCCAGGCCATGGGCGGCCACAGCCGCGGGCACGCTGCCGTAGGCTTCGAGGAGTGCAGATTGCGCTGCGGCTGAGGCATAGCAGTCCGGGTCCGTGCAGATAGTGGCAGAACGCGTGGCAAAGGCAGGGGACCATCAGGGAGCGACGCCAGCGCCGCTAGAGTGTCGCTGATTCGGCCCCGCGCATCGTCAGCCTCCAACTCTGTGATGGCTGGCTCGGCAGGAAAGATAGCGAGCGCACTGGGCGCGACTGGCGCATACCCACGCCTAACTAAGGGTTTAGGGGTTTACGGCTTATGAAAAAGGACTGACAGACCTACAGGCATGCGATGACCGCTCTAGTTTGTCACCGGTCACCTTATACCCCTCCCCTCTATACATTTAGCTTTTTTTTTTCATTTAGTTGTATGTAGGGTTTTAGGAATCAGGTACCCTTAAACGGACCTCTGGGCTGCTCAGGGTTTCTAAAGCAAATAGTCAGGTTTTAGGAATTAGGCACCCTTAAGCTCTGACCTTATTTCTTAAAGAATAATTGGGAACTCAAACTATTGAATCTTCCAAATAGCGTGACGCAATTGCGCGTAGCTCCGGTTAAGCTAAGCGGGTGCAACATTACCATGTTGGGGGGTCCTTATGATAAGGATTAGCATATGTGGGGTCTATATAAGGGTCCCATTCTTTAGGGAAACTACCATGTATATAGTTATCTACGGCCAGCAAGAAAAACTTAATCCAGGTGATGGCCTGCGCGGTAAAATTTGTAGAGGCCGTTGTTTCTTTTTTTGAGGTGGTTACGAGTCTCAATCGGTTGATTCAAGGCAAGTTGTAGCTGACTCTGAACCCCGTTCACCCCCCCAGTATACATTTCCAATTTTTCATATATACCCCAGCAAAAATGTATAAATGGGGGCGGGAGTCGAAAATGAAGATAGGCGTAGGGCTAATACCCAGGCGTGAATTCATCCGGTGCCTTGCTCGATCAGAAACCTCCGCGACGCCACAAACTTATCAACATTGAGGTGTTCGCAAATTGAAGCTTCATCTTCGAAGGGTCCGGCTAGAAAGCCGTCTGCCACATCACTGAGAGTATGTTCCCAGAGCTTTTTGTTGATCTCTGGATCGTCTGCGTGAGGATTTCTGGCCTTGAGACGCTCCCTTCTCCATTGCGAAGCTTCAAGGAGCAGATCTGGAGTCGACGAAGCAGGCACATCCTTCAGCCCGAACAGCGGGGATTTGTCAGGGGTGCCTATCAGGTCAACACCTTTCATCAAATCCAAAACTGCCAGGTCTTCAAAGCTCGTCTCTCGAAGAAGATGGTGCCACACAAACCTGGGCGCTGCTCGCCCGTGGCTCGCCCGTGGCTCGCCCCACCACCAAGATGCACGGAGTGACCTGTGGCGAGGCGATGGTTGTGAGGACATGCAGAGTGTCCGACACTGTTTCAGCCTCCAACCCTGCCGTTGCTGCCGCGCTGATGCCGTGGCTGAGGCCGATGTGTTCTAAGGCAATAAGCGCCCGCGTCCGGGACGAAGCGACGTCGCTGCCATTGGGGCAGATTGGGGCCTGGCTGGGTTGCATCCCCATCCGGATCCTTGTCCATGAGATCTGATAGCCTCCCCCGCCCGAACCCGTGCCCATGGACTGAGAGATTGCTGATGCCGCCCGCCCCTTCAGCGAGCGACCTGTAGAAACGACCTCCGCTGGTGCCCCCGCAGCAGCCTCGCCGGCAAAAAGTTGGGCCAACAAAGCTGCCGGCGTATGCCCTGATGCCGCAGACATTTACTGCAACGTTTGCTCACCTTTCTGCACCAAGTACGGAAGCACTGCTCGGCGGTGTCGGTCCTGTGTGCGAGCCAAGCGCTTGCTGAGCAGGGCCTCCAAACTGTAGGACGAACGGTTCAAAGCAGGGCCGCCGGCCAAGGTGACCAGTGCGTCTCCGGCTCGTCGGAAAAGGAACCCCAAAAGAATGCCCAGCAACAGCCAACCCCAAGCCAAAGCAAGTGGTCCAAAGGCCTGGAATGAAGTAACGCGTGGTGGCCCCACTGCGTTTCAGCGTTGCGTGGGCCAGACTTTCCTTGCAAGAGGGCGGCAAGGAGGCTGCCCACCAAAGCGCCGATGAGGCTGCAGAGTATGCCCATGGGCATGTGGACAGGAGGTGGCCTATGACCGCCGCGGGCAGGGCATGGAGAGCGGCGGCGTGTTGGCTAAGAGGGTTTGAACCTGGAGCCCACATGGCTACGCACGAAATGTGCGGGCTGGGGTTATCACAAACAAGAGGCATCTGCTCTGGCCTCCATTGGATCCCATTGGCGTGCGTAAAATATCATCAACCGCATTTAGGCGGCCCCTTTGGGCCAATGATGGATACCGCGACTGGCTTGCAGGACAAGCCCCGATCAAATTTTAACGGGAAGTATTGGATGACGATATTTGTTTTCCAGAGCTGGAGCAGTAGTTCTGCAGTTTTTTGTGTCCATGCCCTCCTTTTTTGGCATGAAGGTGTGAAGGTCTAACTTGTGCGCCAACGCCAGGAGCGGCGACGTTTTTTGGATCTTTCAATTGCGTCTGCCGTACTAAATCCCCCGGGCCCGGAAAGTAATATGAAATCTCTTTCAAGCCAAGATTGGATCACGCGGTGCGATGGGACACATGCTCCTCAATTTCAATCACATCAATGAGCCGAAGGCGGGCGGAGCGCGCAGAGTCCGCCGGTGAAGCCGCGCGGAAGGCTTCTTCGGACCAACGATGCCTGCAGCCGGTCATGGCCAAGGCCAAGCCCACCCGTCGCAGCGCGGCGCTGTTTTGAAAGGGTGTGCAACGTCTGGCACAAGCCAGAGAGCAAGCATCTTCACAGACGGGTTCCCCTGTCCGCTGGAATGTTGGCGGACGCCTGCCCATGGGCCTCGCCGAAAGCCTGGAACGTCGGTGTCGTGATTTTGAGAACGCGTGTGGGACAAGCATACATGCATGGTCTGGAGGGCACAGGACGGCTTGGGCTGCACTTGCTCCTACAAAATAGGGCAACGTCACACACAATTTTTGCTCACCTCGCAACACTGCCCCACAGTTCAAAGGCGGCCGCGAAAACCGTGGATTAGTGCAGGAACCATCTGTTTGCTTGAAGCCAGCGATACTGCTCGACAGGGAGGCGGCCATGTTCGTGAACATAAGATTAATGTAGACATGAAGCGGTCAGTTGTTCAGGATCGTACTCGGTGGTTGAACGACAAGCTGAAGGATGGATGCTGGAATGAGGTGCGTCACCTCCGTAGAGGTAGTCGGAAAGGGTTTGGCCCATTGCGTGACGAAAATGGTGATGCAATTGACAGTGTGAACTATGCGGACGCGATTGCTCAATATTTTGCTGATGTGCAGTGGGCTGTGCGACCTGTTTCTTGCATGCCAGATCGAAATTCACTGGGTCCACCTGTACCTGTGTCGCTTGATGATATTTCCCAAGAAGAGGTCATTGTTTGTGCACGAAAGCTGCATTGCAAGAAGGCGCAAGGAATGGACGGTATACCTGCAGAATTTTTCCAATGCATTTGCACAGAGGGCAGTCCAGAATGTGTCTGGGCAGTGCGAGTGTGCAACTATGTGTGGCAGCATGGAATTGTTCCTGACGCCTGGCACTCCGCACTGGTTGCAACAATTTTCAAAAATGGCGACCCTGGCTTGCGCGAAAATTATCGGCCGATTTCAGTGATATCAGTTGGGTACAAACTTTTTGCCATGGTCGTTTGCAGGAAGCAGGCGCCGAACAACGCATCTGGCCAACACAATTTGGCTTTCGAACGGGCAAGGGTTGTTGCGATGCCTTGTTCATTGCGAGAAGGTTATTGGAGGACGCGTGGTCGACTGACTCTGGATCACTGGTTTTCCTGTCGCGCGATTGGGCAAAAGCGTTCGATTCCATCAACCCCGACCGTATGATTACTGCACTTGATTGGTTCGGACTGCCAGCACGGTTCTGCAACATCATTCATCAAATTTACACAGACAGACGTTTCCGTGCATGTGTTCAGGGAAGCTGTTCTCAACAACGTGGCCAAGAGGCAGGCATTTCACAAGGGTGTCCTCTCTCACTTTTTTTTTTTCAATGTTAATGACGGTCTTGCTTTCAGATGCAAACAACATGATACCTCGCAATGAGACTGGAAATGACCCTTCGTTGGTGAACGAGTTGGTATATGCCGACGACACCCTGGTGGTTGCTATTGAGGGGGATCGTGCAAATGAGATTATGCGTTGCATTATGCATGTTGGCACAGAATATGGCTTAAGCCTGAATTGGAAAAAGGTGAACGCTCTACCTGTGCGATGCGATGTGGTCATTCCCAAGCCCTACGGTTCGCACGTTGAATGCAAGCATTCCTTATAGTATTTTGGGTGCCCTTTTGACGAGCAACGGTTCAATTGCAGATGAGTTGAATCGTCGACTTGGCATGGCGAGGGCTGACTTTGCAGCCTTGTCGCGTGTGTGGAAACATTCCTCCCGCAGTGTCGCCAAGAAACTGCGCATTTTTGATGCATGCGTGGTGTCGAGGTTGATGTACGGGTTGCACACAGCATGGCTTCATCAGACGGAACTGAGGAAACTGGACGCCTTACAAGCAAACTGTTTGCGGCAGATCCTGCATATACCACATTCCTTCATCAGTCACATTACGAACACTGAGGTTCGGAGACGCGCATGCTGCGCAGCATTATCGGCTGTTTTGTAGTACCGACAGTTGCTGTTGTTGGGTAAGATTGCCTGCCTGCCACATGATGATGTTCAAAGACGCTGCGTATTCCAGTCAGCCAATTTTGAGTTGAAGCTTCCGGCACTTCCGCGAAGACGGGGGCGCCCACGCCACACATGGAAGAATGAGGTGTGCAGGCTAGCTACACAAGCTTGCGGACGTAAAGAAAATCTTTTCCAGGTTTGGCGACAGCCTTCAGAAGTATGGCGTCCACAGGTCAAGAATTTTTTGCTTTGGATAGGCAGACGTCCTATCCATTAGACCGGCCAGATGGCCGATCGTGCCCATGTGTCATACACGCGGCTGATTGACTGACTGACTGACTGCGGGTAGCGCCCGATGAGGACCAGCGGCGCGGGAGCAAAAGAACCGCTGCCCAAAACAAAAAGGATGAAACGTTTTCCCCCTTTTTTCCTGACCAGCCCTGTTACACGGCAATTTGCAAATTGATTTACTTGGTTCAAATTGCTGCTTGTCAAATTCACGAGCCATGGCTACGACAGTGCGTCGTGCCCTTTTTTCAAGCTCGGGCATGGACTGGGCCGGAGCCCTGTGGCGAGCGCTGCCTCCTCGTCTACAGTTGCTGGGACAGCAGGCCTGCCCTCGATATGCAGCAAAGTTTGGGCCACCAGGCCTTGCTCCTTTGCCAGCGTGCTGGGTTGGTTAGCTCTTGGCCTGGTCTTGGGGTGTTGCGCGAGATGGCGCTGGTTGCTCTGCTCAGCCGTGGCTGGGCTGCTCGGTCCCGCAGACACAACCCCAAGGCACGACAAGCCCAGCCGCTTGGGAAGTCTTGCGCATCTGGGAGCTGGGCAGCGAATCGGAGGTCGCCGAGCTTGCAGCCCATTCGGCCTCAGCACCACCGCCGCCGCCTTGCTGTGCTCGTTGCTGCGGGACACGTTGCCGCCGTGACACATCGTGGGAGGTGGAGGGAAACGGGCAAGGTTCGCTGCCGCGCGGGCCTCCACACAACCCCGGCCACCTGTCGCTGGTGCCACAGCGATGCCAGCGGCAAACGGGCCGAGGCGGGGCCAGCACTGGCTCCATTGCACGGGCCTGCAACCAGCGCCCTTCATGGACGCCTGTCACCGTGCCTGCGCTTCTGGACGCCGCACCCGCGCCGCGGCCAGCGCATCGGAGAGGCAAGGCACCCAGGCCCGCCGAACACGAGCGGCGAGCTTGTTTCGATGCTCGCAGAACAGCGTGCCCTGGCGATGGAGGCGTTGAACGGGCGCGGCTTGGCGGCAGGCAGCGCCACTCCTTTAGCACGACAAAGCTCGTCGACAGACGCGGATGCTGAAACTGTTTCCAGCGGGCTCGGTGCTGTCACCCCTTTTGATCCTTTTGCGTCTCCAGCTGGGCTTCCCAGAGAACAGCGCGACGAGCACGGCTCATTCTCGCACAGGCCCGGGGACACCGCCCCCATGATGCTTGAAGCGGTCACGCCAGGCTACACACCAGTTTGGTTTGCCAACGCCGCTGAAGTGGCAAACAGTGGGCCCGCCGCCTGGAAACCCCGGACCCGTGGCCATTGCCTTCGTTGCCCCAGCTGCCCTCGCGCGGCAGACATAAGGTCTCGCGCACACCGATGGCCTCATGCGCGCAGGCTCGGGGATTCCACAGCTCGCCTCATGCATCCGCGCCTGCATCGCAGCCAGTTTGTCCATCTGGGATGCAGTGGTCCTGTGCATGGATGGTGCAAGATACATCCCAGCTATGGCGCAAAATATGTTGCTCGAGCTCCATGGCGGGGCCCGGGCAGCCTGCGCTGCACATGAATTAGCGACAGCAAACCGTGAAAATTGGGCTGTCTCACTGGTGCCCGCAGCCCCTTCCCGCTCCCGCCGTCGTGGGCGAAGGCGGGATGGTGGGCGCGGGTGCCGTTCGACGTTCTGGCCCACCTTCGGCCCCGGGACCAAATGAACCAGAGGGCACCATTGCGACCCACCCCTGCGAGGCGGGCGCCTTGTCGGCAGGCGCTCGACGAAGTGGATCTGCAGGCTGGGTTGCGATGCCCAGTGCCGACCATCCAAAATGCGCCGGCGTTCATGCGAGATGCCGTGCAGGTAGCCCTGGTGCTGGCGCTCAGGGCCACCCAGCGCAACGCCGAGCCATGCTGCCGCGGATTGGAAGCACGGCGGGCATGGAAACTATTCATGCTCGCCCCGCGGATGCTTCTGGCTCGATGCGACCAGCAAAGCCGCATCGGACGGGCCGAGTGACTTGAGCGAGTCGCGGCTTTCCCGGGAGGCGATCGGCTCTACTCGCTCGCGCTATGGGATTCGCAGCGGGCTACATCCTGGAAATCAATACGGGTTTTTTTGTAGAAACGTTTCGAATTTGTTGCAGATTGATTTTGCAGAATTATGGGATTTTTCTGCAATTTTTTGGGGTGCCGAACGAAGGTTGCAGATTTTTTTGGCCGAATTTTTTGAAGGCTTGCCGCGGATCATATAAAGACTCATAAACAACCGTGTATTTCTATTGGGGCCATTGAAAAATTCTAAATGTCTTGCAGTGTTGCGTGAATTCCGCCGAAGTTTCGCAGAGCATTTGACCAACACATCGAGTGAATTGAGTCGCTCTCGTAAGGAAGGACTGGAATTGAATGGAATGTGCATCATCAAGTCCCCCCACTTGTCAAGTCACGGCTGCGCAAGCAGCAAGATCAGGGTAGGGCAGGCTTACGTTAGGTCAGGGTATGGTCAGAGTTTGGGAAAAACCATGGTAGGGTCAGGCTCGGGTTAAGTTAGGGTAAGTTAGGGGGGAGTGGGGGGGGCTGAGCTGCAATGTTTCTGCAATCTGGTTTTTTTTTTTTTTTTTTTTT
>CAJNIZ010001881.1:0-27722 GCA_905231905.1 Symbiodinium pilosum | reverse complement strand
GTCAGTTGCTCTACCAGCTGAGCTACGCGATCACACCTCTATTAAGTAGGGCAACAACTTGATAATGCAATCAGGAAGAAAACGCAAGCCCCCTGCAGTTTTTTTTGTGTTTTTGCCGTTAGATAATTTCTTGACATCTAGCTATAGGAATACTATCCTATCACCACGTATTTAATATGGAGTAAAAGAATGTATAACCAGAGTAAGCCACCAAATACTGACACTATTATCTTAGCGGAGTGCTACACACCTGTTCAGGCGGCTAAAGAAATAGGCAAAGCTCCAGGTACCTTGCAAAACTGGCGTACCATAGGTATAGGTCCAAGGTTTTTAAAAGATAAACGAAACGTCTATTATCCAAAAGCTGAGATAGAAAGATACAAGAAGGAGCGCCTGAAGATATATTCCTCAACTACGGAATGGAAGGTCGATCAGACCAGCCATCTTTGACTGTATCTAAACCGTATAAACCTGACCAAGGCCCTTACCCCTTAAAGAGGGCCTTTTTATTGAGCGCTTCGAACTTCATAAAAACCTGTAAAAAACACCTTCTGACCTATTTACGACCTGGAAATATTCGATAATCTCTTCCAACAGGCAAGCTCTTGTGAATAAACCGGAATTTTTCAAAGTTTTTGCTTGACCTTTTGATTAAAAGTTGTGAAAATATGGGGTAACACGTGAGGTCAACAGATAACGTAAGCCCATTTATACAACTATTTCAATAGTTTACAAAAACGCCTATCTCCTGTAGGCTCACGCTAGTAAATTCAGCATAACAGAATTTGCGACCTATTTACGACACGAAACAGAGCACGAAAAATGAGGAGATTTCATTTGCCAAAAAGAATACCAAGCCCTTTAAATATCCGACAAATAGAGGCTATGAAAACTGACCAAGTGTTATGGGACGCTTTAATACCGGGCCTTCATATTCGAGCCGGAAAAAGGACAAAGTCCTTCCTGTATTATTATAAAGCGTTAAGTGGAAAAGAACGCAGGCCTAAGATTGGTAATTATGGTGTGCTTACTATTCAAGATGCTCGTGAAATTGCGAGAACCTGGGCATTAGATATAGCTAATGGTGGTGACCCTATGCTTGATAAAAACAACCTTCGGAAAGCCGGGCCACCAAAAACCCTTAAAGATTTAAAGCAACGATGGGATGAAGAGTTGGAAAAAGCGCAGAAGGTAAGAGAGGCTATTCTAAAGAATGCTCAAACAGAGATCAGCCGGATAAGCAGGCTTCCCAATAAGAAGAAAAGACGTAAGCCATTAGGGGAGCTAAAGCCTAGTACTATCAATGCCTATAAGCTGGCTTGGAAATACCTGATCAAAAAATTTGGAGACTCTTATGAGTTAGATTGCTTCACCACAGAGCAGCTTGATGAATGGATGGACGAATTGGCTGTCAGTCATGGGGTAACTACCGCTAACCGCACTATGGCCCATTTTTCCGGACTGATAGGGTGGGCTATGGATTGGAGAATGCGGGATAGATCACTTGGCAATCCGGCCCAAGGGGTGGGGAGATTTGAAGAATTTCCCAGGCGTAGGATTATCAGGCCCGAAGAAGGACCACGCTTTAAAGCTGCATTAAATAAATGGCTGGTTTCCGAAGATCCCGGAGAACGAAAAATAGCCAGGCTGTTTGTGCTTTGTTTATATAACTCCAACCGTAGAAGTGAATTCTTAAATGCCCGCTTATCCTGGATGGATTGGGATACAGGCAAACTGCTACTACCAGATAGCAAAATTGATCAAGTGGAGATTATATTGGGAGAGCAGTGTCTTGAGGTTCTGATTGCAAGATATGAAGAATGGGAAAAGGAAGGCGCAAACCCTGATCATGACTGGGTTATCCCAGGGCGTTACCCTAATCGACCTTTGAAAGAGCCAAAAAAACTTTGGAAAGCATTCCTTAAAGAAGCAGGAGTGGAAGGTTTCAATCTTCATGATCTGCGGAGAAGCTTTGCCTCAATAGGATTAAGCAGCTTATCTTTTGGTTTGGATCATATGGGGCAAATCATGAAGCATAAAAACCCGCAAACTACTAAGCGGTATGCTTATATGATGGACCATGCTCAACGAGCCATTCTTAACAAAACTGGCGAGCAAATAACGGGCCTTTTAAATGGACGGCATCATTATATTAACCAAAAAGTACCCAGTAGCATAAGAGAAGAGAGAGCCCAGATCAGGAGAAATGCAAATTATCTTTAAATAGTGGCTATCTGTATCGGTCTGGATTTCATACATACTATACTATGAACTTTTTGATTAAGGAGATAGTCTTAATTTTTAAGAACTAGTTTTAGATAATAGGATGTTTTCTTTATTTTGGCCCTATAGTCTATCTTCAACAATTTGCATTATGATTAGAAGAACTGATAACATCTTTAAGTTTAAAAGGTGGTTCTTAGGGAAATATGGCAGCAACCCCAAAATAATGGGATTTCTCTTTTTGAGTGGTTATAGACTTAGAGCTATTCATTACTTGTTCATGAAATTATATTTCATTTTAATATATTATAAAGTGTGGAAATATTGGCAGCAAAGAAAAAGTCAATTATTAAAATTACTAACCAACACATCAATACTAACAAGCATCCTGTTGGGTGCGGTTTCCATTTTTATCGCGCTTAGTAGAATCACTTATAAAGACCTAAGTGTGAAATTTAACAAAAATTATAGTTTCAATGTTCTAATCGGTAATATTGAAATGAAAGTATGGGTATATTTAATATTATTATTTGTGATATTATTTATCGGATTTCTTTTGTTAGCGCGTATATTTTTCAAACAACAACCTCCAAAAATATATGCAGACCATAGTGTCCCAGGGAGGTTCCCTTCTCAGGTTATGGTCTACATATCTTATTGTATCTGGAAGGAATGTCAATATTTTAAGAAGTATAGATACTTGATATGGGCGTTTAGACAAATGCAAAATAGAGGAGGTAATATTGATAGGACGGTTAAATTCAAGAAGAAATATCGCAAAAAAATAAAGAGATTTAACGCTAGTTTTAACAGGAGATTTCACTTGGTAAAGGAAATTGACGAAATGATAATACTTCTAGGTAAATCATTGCGCATACCTCCGTATAGAATAAGTGAATACTTTTTTCAATTTAGCCCTACAATATATTTAGCAGAAACAAGGTTAATGTTTCAACGAATGTATGAAATAGTAATTTTAGCTGAAAAGGACGAAGATGAAGTGCTGAGACATAGGATTTTAGAAAATTGTGATACTATTTCGAATTTATACGATAAAATATATAAAAGTCAATTATATCACGCGACTAATGTTAAATTCAGGGATTTACATGAGGTCATAATAAATATTTCAAAGGACTTCGGTTTAAGTAGCTCTATACAGGCCTATATATTGGGGATTCAAGGTAACCTAACTGATATAGGAGATAAACATACTGGTAAGAAAATTGAAAAAATGCAGAGAATCAGATATCTGTTCTTCAAAAGGCGGATGCATCCAGGATTTGATATGCATGCTTTGGTTATTAACCTAGTTGAATATTATTTAGCTTCCCACCCCACAGCGGATATGTCAAATAAGGAAATAGGACGAATTAATAAAATCAAAGAAGGCCTTGAGGTTTTCAAGCATATAGAGTCCCTTGAGTTTGAAGAGAAATTCGACACTTTTAAGCCATTGGGTATAGAGCTGCTAGGCATGTATGAAGATCATCGCCAAACTGGAAGGGATGAGATTCTTAAAAAGTTTAATAAGATGGTTTTAGACTTGATCAAAGAGGTTCACGATAGTCCAACCTTAAAGAATCTAGTTTTTATGACTAAAGGGTACAGCTCACTAGTTACTCATACATTGCAAAGGTTAATTATTGATTTGTTTAAAAATGATTCGAAAATAACCAAGATGATTAGGGTTATAAATATGCAGATATTTATTTTATACGATGAGCTCGAGGACAAGGATCATAGAGTAACAGTTCGACATTTAAGATATAGATTTAAGGAAAATCCGAACCTTCCTTTGATTACTAATAATACGGTCCATGTAAATATTGGTGATTTTCAGTGGTATTGTAATAATTTTGAAGCGGAAACTACTAAAGTTGTGTTGCTTTCAGGAGCAGAATTTGTTGGTAGTAGAGCTGGGGATGTAAGTGGTATTAGGCCCTTTCCATTTATCATGTTGAATGATGAATGTTTGCGTCCAGATTTTATAACCAAACTCCACAGTAGATCCAGGATTAGAAGTATGTCACAAAGGAAGGATGGGGAGAGAACGGAAATTGAAAATGTGGATGATAACTTTATTCATGTAGTAATGGCTGAAAGATTTAAATTGTTTAAATATCCCATTGGTGCATCTGAGGGGGAAAGAAATCCCGTTGATATAGATAAGGTTTTGAGTAAAGATTTTCCAGAGGGACATTTTTTGTATCCATGTGAGAAGCGTACATTGATTACCAATTAACTTTTATTCTATCATGAGAGTTTCTATTTCTTCATATATGGAAGTGTATTTATTCAATATTTTTTTTGAATCCTTTGGGGATATTTTGCCTGTTAACTCGATATTAATCTTAATATCAGGAGTTGTTTTCTCAATAATGACTTGACTACTTTTAGGGTTTGTTATCTCATTATAATATGTGAAGTTACTTTCTCCTGAAGGACTAGATATAGTTTTTTCAGTAACTTCTGTTTGAGTACAAGCAGTTAAGAAGGGAATTGATAGAAGTAAAGTTTTATTTAAGTTCATTTTGATCTCCATACTTATATGAAGTTTACTTTTCATATCGCTGATTGTCAATGTTTTATTTGATCCTTATTTATATGCAATGAATCCTCACTCTTTGTTCATATATGTATTTCCTTGATTTTGAATATTGAATTGCCTGGACATACTGTAATTAGAATGATAATGGAATTTTGCCTCTTTCATGATGGCTAAACGGCTATGCCGCATTCCTGCTTCAAAGTTCCGGTCAATCTGAAAACGGTTTTGTTCCCTTTGAAAGCCTGAATGAACCCCACGTGAAAGCTCCTGGTGCTGAATAAAAAGGCTTACCTCTTTGCGCTCCACGATCTTCATATACCGATCATCCAGTGACACCATAAATTTCTCATCCCGGCTTCCCGGTTGGGCTATTTTACTCATGGCGTTCAGGCGAGAGCGTAATTCGTTATGAGTGTAGTCCTTGATGGTCGATGGCATGGTAAAGCCCCCGGCCCGGTTAAAAGCGTCTTTGGATGGTTTTGCATTCATAAATACATGGTTTTTGACCCCGTTTTGGGGTATAGTGAATAAATCGTTTGACGGGATAAGGAGTAAAAATGTCTGAGCTGGATAGCCTTAGTTTTTCGGCCTCTGAGGTTCGGGTGCAGCTCAACGAGCAGCACCAAGCCATGCAGGATGCTTTTCCAGATACGGTTGAAGCCGCTCGTGATATGATCAGGGCGTACTTGCAATTGCATGACCCTTCCCGCTTGCGCGTATTCCAGGGACAGGCCGCAGCCAATTATGCCGTGGTGGATCAACTCAACTATGCGCTTTTTTCCATTTGTGGCCTGCTTCAGCAGGAGCAAGAAGGCAATCCCAATGTCACCCCACTCCAAAAAGATATTTGGTGCAGGACGTATTTGAAGCTGCCTTTTCGCGCTATTGACGGGGATCAGGTTTAAAAAACGTAATCGCATTCCAGTGTGATTTCAGAAATAAATATATCGGCCCCGCCATCATCTTTTCCTCCGGGGCTTTCCTTGATCCATTTGACTAAATCCATAGCCAAATATTCTTCCAGCTTATGTAAGCCGCGCCCCTTAATGAACACTTGCAGATCGGGCGTGAAAATCCGTAAATCCGCAGCCGACTCCAGTTTTAGTATGGGCATCAGGGCATAGGGGATGCTGATGCTTTTCGCATCCCTGAAGATCAGCTTGAACCGCTTTAGAAACTCCCCTTGCCGTGCCGTGGCATAACAGGCGTGGGTTTGCGCCTGAACACCGGGCGGTTGCCATGCTCCTTTAGTCCCGCTCGATACCCGGCCCTGGTTTTGGAAGTGGGTTGCGAGGTGGTTGGTGTTGTCGTTGTCCATGTTCAGCTTTACTTAAGTGTTGATGATAGTCGATACGGTTTTTTTGGAGTTGCCGCCTGTAATGATCGTGTGCGACCTCTTTCGCGCTCATACGCTCTGCACTGCGGGTAATGGCGTTTTTTAAGTCATTCTTATGGTCGGTGTAAATAAAGACCCGCTCTGATCCCCGGCTTGTACTGACGTAAAATTGCTGCTCGTTACTGGCGGGAAAACTCTCCGCGCTTTGTGCGATATAAATGTCTTTGGCATCTCTTCCTTGCGCTGCGTGAGAGGTGGACACATACGCATGGCGAAAGCTCCGGTACTCTTTATCCAGGGTTTTCCCGTTGCTCAAACGTATATCCCCGCTTTTGGTAAAACCCTCCACCCGGTACACCGATTGATTATAAAGTTTGGTTTGCTCCTTAGTTTTGCCGTTGGCGCTGATGCAAAGCCGATCTCCTTTGGCCAGGCTGGTTTGATCGGGGCGGTACACCTCAAAACGTTTACCCTGGTTGGTAGGTAGCGATAACACCGGACTTTTGGGCTCATCCAAAGCCCGTACCCAGATTTTGTCTTTCCGCTCACCCGGCAGCACTTCATACTTGGCTCCGGCCTTAAAGCCACCTTTACTGTTTTGATGGAAGCGCACGATATAGCCCTCCTGGTAGGAAGCCCGATCCTGTTTCTGGCTTTGGGTGAAGGAAAGGTTGCGCATGGTATCAAAGACACGCTCCCGGCCTTTGATCTCCCCGGTCTCTTTTAAGTGCTGGCGTACCATGTCCGATAAAGCGCGTCCTTCACTATGGGTAGGGGAGACGATCAAGACTGAACGCTTTTGTTGTATGGAATTGGTATAGGCTTTGGCAATTTCCGCATGGCGGTCTTTATGATCCTCAATCTCTTTCACCGCCCCCATTTTATCCAACTGCTTAAAGCCTTTCAGGGTATGGCCTTTGGCCAGATGCGCAATGGCCCGTTTGTAATTTTGAGGTTTTTGGCGTACGATCTTTTGAACGCTGGCAGGCTTGATACCTGCTTTTTCTTCGATCAGGCGCAGGGCATCCCCGGCTTCCACTGAGGAATGCTGCTTTGTATCTCCGCTCAGAATCACCCTTGCACCCTGATTTCTGGCAACCTTAAAAAGGGCGTTCATGGTGCGCACCCCTACCATTCCGGCCTCATCGACTAACAGCACCCCGTTCTTCAAATTCTTTTGAAGTTCCGGCTTTTGGAGAAGCGCGGTAATGGTATTGGCATTTTGAAAGCCTTTGTCTCGGAGTACGCCCCGGCTGGCTTGGGCCGATGGAGCCACCGCCATAAATCGTTTGCCTGACTCTTTAATGGTATCTTTCACTTCGGTCAGCAAAGAGGTTTTACCCACCCCGGCCCCACCTTTTAGGATGCTCACCCGGTCTTTGGATTTTAAAAGATGATGGATTGCCTTTTGTTGCTGATCGTTTAGGAAATCCTGCTTAATCCGGTAGTCCGGGTGTAAGGCCGGAAGCGTTTCACGCCCCTTAGCGGCAAACTCAATCATGCGATCTTCAGCCCATACAATTTCCTTTAAGGTGATATGGGCAATGCCTCTTTTATCGGAGCGCAGGAGGTTGTCCCGCTCATCCAACTCTCTATGAACTTCTTTGGGTGAAAGGTAGCCATAGCCTAAGCTCATCGCATGGGCCAGCACCCTTTTTTCCTGGGGCGCAGATAAGCGTTCCAACCAGTGATCTAGACTCTGATCCACCGCATCTTTTACGCGGATGCCTTTGGTTTGTGTTTGAGGTTCACCTTTAGCGTTTTTAAGGGCGGTGTATTCCTTCTCGCTCAGGCGGTCTTTCCAGAGGACAGAGAGCTTTTTTTCCCCAATGCCTTCGCTCTTTTTTACCCGCGTTCGTGCGCCCAGGGCCGACCTGCTCTTTTGATCGGTAATCCCTTTGGTTTTGGCCAGCGCTTCAATTTCAAGGGTGCGATTGGAAAACTTATCCCGCAGGGCTTTATTATCCGCACCTTTGATTTCCCATCGCTCTGCGGTGCGCACAATCTCATACCCGGCTTTGGCTAAAGCACGGCTATACACCGCGTGATAGATAGCTTCGTAATACGGGGCTTGCCGCCTGATATTGCCCTCTTCCACGGCTTGGAAGCGTTTTTTATTTTCTACCCAAGTTACGTTCGGAACAAAGGCGTGGGAATGGATATGACAATCCGGGATGTAGCGTTGGTCTTGATCCTTTTCGTATTCCACCGGACGGGTCACCAGATGCTCAAAGGAGGCATAGAGCAAATTTCCCGTAGGCTGGTAGATTTTACGCCTGCCCTGATTAGCCTGGGTCATCATGTCCTTTTCAATAGCGGCCATGGCCTGTTTGACCCCTTCGCGATGCGCTTCAATTATGGCCTGATCCCCTGTTAAGGCATAAAGGATGCTGGCGCTCTTTGGGGAATTAAAGCAGTATTCATAACCCGCCCGTCTTTCCGCATTGTTGCGCACGGTCAGACGGGATTTGGTTAAGGGGTGGATGTTTTGCACCAGATCAGAAAACATTTCTTTAGTCACAGCCTGCCCCTCAATCCCCAAAATTCGAGCGGTTAAACCCCGCCATTTAGCATCCACACTTTTTTCCCGAAAGAAATAATCTTCTTTGGAAAGAGCCTCCGTATAATAGGTTACGGCAGCAGGGCCGTTGCGACTGATGGTGACACGCATCATAATGATAAAGTCCGTTTAAGTGGGTTTTAGGAGTCCGGTAAAGTTGGCCGGAGGGTGTTTTCGTATCTCGCAAGAAGCCGCATAATCATTAGGGTTTTTAGGCGATATTGACTCGCCTGTCAAGGATTATATTCCTATCTGCTCAGAAGTAGCTGTCGTGTTTCTTACGCCATGCATAATCCAGGTATTCTTGCAGAAACACCGCAAAAGCTCCGCTCCATAGAAAAACGGCAAATACCGGATCTTTATAAAGCCAGCTTATAGAACCGCACCCGGCTATGATCAGAGGTTCCACTATCATCTGCACCAAATGCTCAGGCACACGCTCTGTCTTTTTAAAGAGCAGGAAATAGAGCCAGGAGTCCCCTCTTTTATTAGCATCTGCATTACCCTTCCCGATATAGATCATCACCACGTGAAAAGATGCACAGGCCATATAGAAAAGCGCAAAGACGTATAGGGGGTAGGAGCGGATTTCAACACGGATCAGGTCGGATAAAGTCTGATCGGTGAGCCACAAAAAGGCCGGGCTCACCCAGAAGATCAGAGGTTTTAGAAAGAAAGGCAAGAGGGCCGAGTTGAACGTTACCAGCCACAGGGCCGTAAGTGTGCTTAGTAAAAGCCCGGTGGTCTTGGAGCCGTGCCGGTACCTGAAAATAGCCCCCACTGAAAAGGCGGAAAGAGCCGTTAAAAAGCGCGTATAATCCCTGAGCAATGACCAGGGGAGAAGCTTGTCTTTTTTAAAAAGCCGCTGCCAGAACTCAGTCGTGTAAAAGCCGAGGATCATATCCGCATCCCCGTATTTTTTGACAAAGCGCAGTTTGATCTTATGATCGGATTTAGGGGTGATCATAGCGTTAGGATTGATTTTGGTTAAACGCGGCCAGGGCAAAGTTGCTACCCTCTTTATCCCAACGTTTTCCGGCCTTAAATAGAACCGCCTGCACCCTATGTCCTTTAATGGTCAGGCTTGTAAAATGCTCCGGGGGAACCTGGAAATACAGCATCTGATCCAAAGTCTCCGACTTTTCCTTTTTGGCATTTAAGGACACCGAACTCTTATCGGTAAAGTGTTGCCCGATCATCTTCGAAGCCCACTGGTTGGTATCAAAGTCACTATTGGAGCAAAAGACTTTGAGGTTCAAATTGCCCAGCAGGGATTTAGCCCTGGCTTCGGGCATGGATTTTCCCATTACAAAGGTGAGGTTGTTGATGTTTTGGGTGATTAAAACACACGATACCCACGAGCTTCGTGCGGTCAGTTGAAACAGCGAATCCGTTAAAGGTGATACCAGGTTTTGGTATTCGTCTATAAAAAGGGTGACGGGTTTGGGATCAGTTTCTTTCTCCACTTCGCGCCTTTCCACACAGCTTTGAAAGGTGGTTTTATAGAGCGTATTGGCATAAATTCCGCTTAGCCCATACGTTTTAACAGGAAAGTCAATGATGATGATCTTCTGCTTTAAAAAGCTGTTTTCGGGAAAGAGCTCCGGGCTTAACCCTTCTGAAAAACGGCTTTGTAAAATGCCACTGGAAAAAGGTTCGGTCAGCCCCATGAAGGTTTCGGTGACAATGCTTTTGGTTTTTTCCGATAAAGTCGGCCATTGCATCAGCCAATAATCCCCGACCCGTTGCAGGAGCTGCACTTCATCCGGGCTTAGGCCGGGGTTTTGACCGGCTTTTTCAAAGACATACAAAAAATAGTTTTGTTCCACCCATCCCTTGTATTCGCTGTAAGTACGCTCTCTTTCTTCCTGTGCTCTATGAATGTCCTGCATCTCATTGCGGAGCATGGTATAGCGATCTAATTGAGGCTCGTTAAAAGAATGGGTGACCAATCTTTCCATGTTGGCAATGCTGACGGGTTCGCTCGCCAGTTTTAAAAGCTCGATGCAGTTGCGTAAGAGACGTCTTAAGGCCTGATCCCAAAACTTTTCATCATCCCCGGACTGACTACCGCCCTGGTGGATTTGAATTTGCTCGTTTAAGCTCATCAGGATATTGACCAGGTTCAGGGTTTCACCCGCACCGCGCCCAGTGCGTTGCAGTTCATATTCCAGGACGTTGAATTGATACGGGCTATCTTCACTGAAGATCACCAGATCATCGGTACGTCCTGTAAGGGCCGCATACTCTTCCCAGGTCTGACGTTCTTCAGGTTTCACGCAGGGCACGACAAAGCCGAAATTCTGTCGAAGCATGGCCAAGGCTATATATTTCCCTGGGCCGCTGGATTTTCCACTACCGGTCTGACCTGTAATTAAAACTCCTTCAATAATATCCCGGTAAGTAATGGGGGTTTTGGTGCCGGGTAGATAAAAAAGGACTTCATCCAGACTTCTATGGATTTTGTTCTCGGACTTGCTATTTTTCTTAAAAAGCTTCATAGGTTTAGAAAGATTAAATGATTGATTTGAAATAAGGCCGGGTTCACCTTGAAAAGGACCCGGCCTGTTTTTTAAAAGCTCAGGTTAGAGCGTACTCTGAAAGTTGCCCCGGCTTGTTCGGTATGATATTGCCAGAAACGCGCACAGGAAAGCACGATAGGCCCCATCGGGGCATCCGGGCTGTTAAAGAGATTGAATTCGATCCCTGTCATATCCGGCAACGCACAATCCTTATTCAGCTTATCACTGATGGTTGGGAAGTTTTCCTCAAAGCTTTCCAGCTTGTCGTGATACTCCATGAAATTTTCAACGTGGGAATTCTCCATCCCATCCGAAAAGCAGTAAATGCTTTTATCATGGCTGAAATTGCTCTCCCGCATGACTTTGCTCAAATAGCAAATAGCGTGGTGGAGGTTGGAGCCGTTTTGATTGAGTTCCCCCGACACCATCTCTTCCAAAGCCTGCAAAAGCTCCTCCTTGAATGCCTGCACTTTGGCAGCACGGTCTTTGGTGGTGGTCAGCAGGCTGGACTTTCCAGGCTCCAGATAGACCAGTCGAATACGGGGACGAGCGGATTCGCCCATCACCACAATGTAACATTTAATACCCCCGCTATAATCACTTTCACCCTCGATCTGAAAGACATTGCGAATTAAGTGGTCGTGCATTTTTGCGGCATCTTCCCGGTTCAAATTGACCTGGGACACACTCATATCAGCCATCCAGCCCACTTCTTTAGAGGGCTTTGGGCTGCAACTGCACATGACAAGGCAGATCAGGATAACGATGGTGAAAATGACCCCTCTGACGAATGGCCAGAAAGGGGATGGACGATAATTTCTCATGATGTTGCGTATTTAAAATGAATAATGGATTACTTAACTGTTTTGACCTTCGCGGAAGCTTTGTTCCAGGGCCGATATACCCTCCATGCGATAGGCTTCGATGCGAAGCAGGATATTTTGCCGTCTGGCTTGCAACCCTGCTAAGATTTTTCGTTGCCCCGAAAGGGTAGAGCGCGTGGTTTTAAGATGATCCTGGACTTTGCGCGACACCAGCGCACCGGATTGATCTTTTACCGCTTGGCGTTCGGAAGGGTAGAGTTTAAGCTCCGCATTGAGCTTATCAATGCGTTTAACCAATTTGGTAATCGCTTCTTTAATACGCCAGAACTCCCTGCGCTCATGCAATCGGTTTGAAATGGTAATACAGGCATAGACAAACAGGAGATTGATCCCGTTTAATATCCAGTCGTAGCCCTCGTTTTGGGCGTGGTTACGAAGCAGGATAATCGAGATCGCCAGAAGATAAGCCCCGGCAGCACTTTTAAGACTTGCCCACCGTCTGCCCTGGGCATGGTAAAAACCGCTCAGATGACACAGTGTACCGATCAGCCCCCCGTAGATCAGGATGAAAATAATAATACCAATGCTGGGCAGCAGCCCTAAGTTTTCAATGGCCATATAGGTGATGCTTCCTTCAATCAGCATCATGCCTAGGAAAGTACCGATAGCTGCTTTTTTAGTGTCCATGATAGACTTGGCCACCGGGGGATTTTCCTTTTTACTTTTAAAGGCATTCAAACGGGCCAGCAGTTCACGCTTTTCTTCCTGTAGGTTTTTCAACAGCTCGCTTTTCTCCCCGTACTTTTTCTGTAAGGCCAGCAACTTTACGTTCTCGACTTCCTTGCTTTGTTGCCGTTCATTATCCGAAAACTCCCGCTGGCTTTGCGCATTGACCTGACCTTCTAATTCACTGATCAGGGCTTTGGTGAACGCTTCCTTTTCCTGGAACTCGGCATCCTTTTCCGACTTTTCTATTTTGATAATGCCTTCCCATATTTTAACGATGCTGGCCACGGAGTCCGCACCCGATGCGCCCAGGGTAAATGCCCTGATTTCGAGCTTTTTTAGTTGCTCCAATAACTGTGGCGGGATTTTGCTATGACTTTTCATCTTTTTATAAGGGGTATAATAGGTGCTGAAAACCCATCTTTGGATAGCACCAAAAAATCGATTCATAATGTTAGACTTTGGAGTTGTTGTTTAATACCTCACAAGTCTAGTGTCGATTTTTCAATTCTTTATTATTGAGGATGTTGTATGCCGTGTAAGCGCGGAATTACCCCATGTAACGCTGAGGATTGCGATGTATCGGGAAAAGTTCTTTTATATGTGGTGTTTTACAGGAAGTATTACCGTAATACTTTTCAAATCCGTAATATCGTAACGCTTTAATACTCTAAAACAACCCGTCAGACATTTGGCAAAACTTACATTCTATGGCAGGAAAAGATACTCGACCATCCCAAGGCACTTTGCTTCGTGGGATTTTTGATTCCGAGGCAGGTAACTTTGAAACATATTACGCACTACTTGATGAAATGCATGTAAATCATTTTTTTGAATCCCGTGAGAAGTTGGAAGATGAACTGCGCAGAAAATATAACGAAAACGCGAGTGGAACAATTCATTTGCCAAAAGATATTGATTCAAAATCAAGGATCAATGAAACGATGCGTAACTACCAAAAATGGTTGTTCATTCTTATCCATAAATATAATATTCCGGCCAGTTTTTTTCCTGATGCGGATAAGGTGTTGAATGAGGAGGATATGAAGCCTAAAAGCGCAGAGGCTTATAATCTAAATAAAAATGCAAAAGAGGCGCATCACGCACTTGTGAATGTGCATTATAAAAACCTTAACTCCGAGCTTCTTGTATTGGATAACTTAGAGCGCCAGTCTTTTGATATAGCACTACACTTACAGGATTACCTGGAGGCCAATGCCGATTGTTTTAAAGAAATTAATGATGCCGCTAAGAAATTTAAAAATAAATTTCAGTATATCCGTATTATGTCCTTACCAAGCGACTACAGCTACGAGGGTAAGAAAGAATATCAGATACTGAAAGATGCCGTTGATCATGCATCATTACCATTGTTTAAACATATATGTGACTATTTAGAAATGCGGAAGGATTGGCAACCCAACCAGGATAAACCCAAGGGGTTTTTTGTACCTATCCGTAGGATAGGTAGTCAACATTTTGCCCTTATGAATAATGGTGAGGTTATTATTACGGAAGCCGGGGCTTTTGATAAGTCCGGAACTTTTCTGCCAATGTGGCTATATATTGAGCAACCGGGTCCTTCAGATAAGGTGAAATACAAAAGGTATCGCAAATTGGTGCTGTCTGTGATCAACGAATATGAAACCTTAGAACTCAATGATTTGGTGATTATTAAAAAATGTGCCGGTGAATTGGTGGAAGAGGCAAAGGAATTTGAAAAGGATACCAGCCTGCGGTCTATGGATAACAGGAAAACATTAAAACACGCGGAGATCAGGCAGCAAAAACTCGATTATATTGAGAGTATGACCGTTTAAATACGGCTTATTTAACACCCAGGATTTCCAGGCGTTGCAGCATATCCTTTTCCCATCCTCCTTGTCTGGAACGATCAATAGCCAGTGTATTGCGTTTTCCGTTGGGGCGGAGTCTGGAATCAGCAGCCGTTTTTAAAACACTTTCGGCATCCCAATTATGTTCTTCCATCAAGGTAATGAATTCACCGATCTTGTTGCCAAGCTTACCGTAGTCCGAACTTTCGAAGTTGTACACTTTACATTGGAACTCATGAGCCTGCTTGAACAATTCCCTTAGCTTCCAAAGCCCCGCTTCAATGGCTTTAGCGTCATAGGTAAGGTTTTTTTTCTTTTCAAGCACGTGTGGGATCATCCCTACAATATTCTGTTAAATATGCTGCAAATATAACAAGTCATGCCGGGACTGTCAATAATCAGCCAGGTTTTCCGATATGTCGGGAAATATTCATAAGCCTTGGGATTAAATACGTTACGTATCAGTATTGCCACTTTCGATACGCCTAAAGCCCCCTGCCCGCCTTACATTTTGTCTGACGCTCACCATCAATGTGATAGTGGGGCCCACCTTTCTTCTGTTACGGCTAAGGAAAGCCGCGCTCGGCCTTCCCCCAAAAGGGACGGCATAAAAATTTATTCCGTTTCCTTTTGGTGTAAGTCCTCCCTTGCCTTTTAGGTCGCCTAACAGAAAAAAGGGCGAAGCCCTGATCATCAATTAATACGTGATTTAATGAGAACATCAGAGCACATAAACGAAGGCAAGGAGGTAGGCATCTGGATACGGGTATCGACCCGCGAACAGGCCGAGGGCGAGTCCCCGATGCACCACGAAATGAGAGCGCGGAAATACGCGGAATTCAAAGGATGGACGGTAAAGGAAGTGTACAACCTTTCCGGGGTCTCCGGAAAGTCTGTAATGCCGCACCCCGAATGCCAGCGCATGATCAGAGATATAAAGCGCGGACATATATCCGGTTTGATCTTTTCCAAGCTGGCACGTTTGGCCCGTAATATTGTGGAACTTCTGGATTTTTGCGAACTATTCCGAAGCCATGATGCCGACCTGATTTCATTGGGCGAAAGTATTGATACCTCGACACCCGCAGGACGTTTGTTTTATACGCTTATTAGTGCCAATGCTCAATTTGAACGGGAAACCATTGCTGACAGGGTAAAGGCGTCCGTTTCAATCCGTGCTGAATTAGGCAAGAGCTTAGGTGGACAGGCTCCGTATGGTTATAAATGGGTAAATAAGAAACTGGTGATTGATGAGGATGAAGCCCCGGTGCGCAAGCTGATGTTTGAGCTCTTTGTCCAGAAGAGGCGCAAAGGAACGGTATGCCGCATATTGAATGAGCGCGGGTATCGTACCCGTAAGGGTGCTAAGTTTTCAGGAACTACGGTAGAGCGACTTTTAACCGATCCGGTAGCCAAAGGACAAAGGCGCGTAAATTATACCCAAAGCCTGGGCGATAAAAAGCACTGGAAGTTAAAGCCCGAAGAAGAATGGGTGATCCAGCCCACTCCTGCTATTGTCAGCGAAGAATTGTGGGAAGCGGTGAATACCATCATAAAACAACAGAAGAAAGGAGCCAAACCCCGCAGAAATCCCACCCACCTCTTTAGCGGCCTGATGCAGTGTCATTGTGGTGAGAAAATGTACGTGCTGCATTCACGTAAATATGTATGCCACACTTGCCGCAATAAAATTGCAGCCGCAGACATGGAAACCATCTTCATCGAGCAGCTTGCCAAAATGGTTTTCAACCCTAAAGCCGTGGAAAATTTGCTGGATGAAGTCAATAGTGAGGTGCGGGATAAAGAAAAGTTGCTGGTCTCTTTGCACAAGGAAAAATCAAAGCTTAAAAAACAGTTGGATCAGTTGTTGGAACTGCAACGCCTGGGTGAATTACCCATGCAGGGTTTTAAAGCCCATTATAGCCCCGTCTATGAACAGTTTGAACAGATCAGCGAGCGTATTCCCGAGCTGGAAACGGAAATACAAGAACAACAACAGCAGGAGGTGGTATGCCAGAACGCAGTTTTAGATACTCAGATCATTTGTGAGCAATGGAAAGAGTACACGCGGGATGAAAAGAAGATCATGATCAATACCTTCATTAAAGAAATCATTGTTAATGAAGATGATCTGACGATTGTTTTGCACGGTTTAGCTCTGAATGAGGCGGAAGATAATACGCCCTCTTCTTTAGGTTCATCAGCAAAATCTAACGCAAGGGTGCCCCTGCGGATACTTTAACCACCCTACCAAAAATTGTGTGTGTTCTCCGGGGGTAGTGCAAAAATACCTCAATAAGATTTCGGGTCCTTTGCTGGACCGGATTGATCTCCATGTAGAGGTTACACCGGTATCTTTTGATGAGATGTCTTCTGAGCGCCCGGCAGAAAAGAGTAATAGTATTCGAAAGCGGGTGGTGGATGCCAGGGTTATTCAGAACAAACGCTTTGAAGAAAAGCCGGGAGTGTATTGCAATGCGCAGATGAGTACACGCAATTTGAGAGAAGTTTGTAAGATTGATAAACCGGGTCAGGCGTTGTTGCGTAACGCCATTGATAAACTTAACCTTTCGGGAAGGGCGTATGATCGTATTCTTAAAGTGAGTCGAACCATTGCTGACCTGGAGAATAGCTCAAATATAGAAACAGCACACATTGCAGAGGCTATCCAGTACCGTAGCCTGGATCGTGAGGGGTGGATGGGTTAATCAAAGTTTAGTTAAGAGGTGGTCGGTGAATTGTGAGTCATTCTGAATTTTCAACAAATACACTCCTTTTGCTAGGTCTGAAAGCTCAATATCAATTTGAGAACCGGCCTGGCCTTTAATTTCAAACACTTTATGGCCTCGTATATCCCAAATAGAAGCCAGATCAAAGTCACCGCTTAAGTGTAAAACGTCTGCAACTGGGTTTGGGTAAAAAGAGTTCATGATGCTATATGGCTCAGGTGTATTCAGAGATGAGGATTGCTGACAATTACTGAAAATTCCCAAAGCTCTGTTATTCTGAGCATAGATCAGGTTTTGGAGCGGTGTAGCCGGAAAACCTAATAAAAAAGGTGTGCTTCCTGAAGAAGGAGGTTTATAGAGGCTGATAAGGTTTAACTGTGTAACGGGATTGGGTAAAACGATACCCTTAACATAATTTGCTGATTCAAAATTATCAGTTCCGGATAAGATGTATTGCCCGGTCAGAGCGCTTAAATGGGTGATTTCGTTGCCAACAATATTTTGTGAGTTCGTGCCCGAAGTGCTGGCTATGATAAACCCATAGAGTTCAGCACGGTTCCTGAAAAAAGTATTGAAAGGGCCACTGGCGCCATGCGAGTCATCCACGATGATATTCTGTACTACATTCCCTTCCATCAGGTTCATATAGGGATAGTTGCCATGAAGAACCAGGTCTCCGGCTGAATTTGCCGGTACAAAAAGTTCTGTCCAGTGGGGCTGTGTACTATAGTTATTGGCTATTACATTCCCATTGGCTCCGGCCTGAAGGAGCATACTATGGCGTAGATGATCAAAATTATTTCCTTCAATAAGGCAGTCTGATGTAGCTAAATGCAGTAGGGTGCCATAAGCCTTGCCCCCGCCCCCGTAACTTATGCCTTTGTGGAAATAGGATTGAAGAACACTTATGTTCTTTGAAAAGCGACTCTCAAAATGAGCGTAATCACAATATTCACTGGCAATACCCTCTACACTGGCCTGAGCTGTAAACTTGAAGTATATGTTGCTCTTCTGACTCTGTTGTTGGTCCAGGCGTTCAATTCCCAGGCAACTTAGATGAACTTCACGATTCATATCCATTTTGGACAAGCGTGGATTGGATTGGGGTGAAAAACTTCTTCTGATGTGCTCCAGTACAAATAAAGTATCGGCTTTTTGTCGGCTTACAGTTAGAAGTTGTCCGGTAGAACCTTCAGCCCAGGCATCGTGTACCAGGGCCTGGTCGTCATCATATAAATAAATCCACTCACCCGTATTATAGGAGGTTGTAGCAGAGTCAATTAATATAAATGATGAGCCTTGATGTACGCTACCTTGTAAAGGAACCGGGCTTCCTGTAAATCCAAAGCCTTCGCTACTGATACAATGTGCGGCTTGCACAAGGTTGAATTGTAGTAATGTGGTATTGCTCCCGCTGCCAGACAGGCGTGTGAAAGAAGGCAGTTGCAGAGTGCTCTCAAAGCGGAAGCGGCCCTTGGGAAATATGTACTCGGTAGGATTGGTTTGGTTATCCAGCAAATTTTGTAAAACCAGGCTGTTGTCCATCACTCCCTGGCTATCCGGCAGGTGGTTTACCAGCCATACCTTCTGATAGAAAATGGTGGTGTCACCATTATACCCTGCTTTATCCCAATTTGTTATCCGGTTAGGTGGGATCACATTTTGGGCAGATGCATAAAATAGTATTGTCAATGAGGTAAGCAGAGTCCATTTTATCCGTTTGATCATAAATCTCTCTTTTGATTAGGCAAATGGTGCTGACTAAATTAAATATGGTTTAATAAGTACTTACGTTTTTTTCAGCAGGATGGTTTTTTATTAAAATCAGCGGCAGCATTTATGATTTTGCGATAATCTTCAAAATACTTTTTATCATACTCTACCTGGTTGTAAAATTCATATACCTGAACTTCTACTGAATTTTCGGTGCGTACATACTCCGTTTGTATATTGGCTTTCTGCAATAAAAAAACATGGTTGATTTAAAGTCAGGGCATCTCTCTGCGGTTTTTCGGATCAGGAGCATTTTTGCTCCATTCCAGGGGACCATTACACTCCACTTCAATGACCATGGTATTTTCCCTTCCAAAATACTTAAGTAAAGCTTTACGCCAGTATTTGAAGTTGTCTTCAGAAAAATCGCTGCAACGGTAATTGCAAACCATGATCTCGGTATCATTTATCAGGATAATAGTAGGTGTGGCGTATTCGTATTTGCGCATTGGTCTGCCTGCGCGTATAGATTTACCTTCTATGAAATTTTCCATCCAATCTTTTAAGGCATACTTACGGTCTGTAACTGATTCATAAGCATAAAAGGAAAAGTAGAATTTCTCATAGCTTTTGTTACCAAGGTTGTCTTGAATCCTTTCACGACTTTTAAGCATAAACTCATCTTTCCATGAATAAGTAGTTTCATCAATAGCCCCGATTTCGCGGTCGGCAATATTGAGATATTTCTTTTCGTAGTTCGCATCATGGTCTGCTACAAAGGCTGATAATTTTTGTTTAAGCTCTTCGGTTTGTCCATTTAAGCCACCTGAAAAGGAGAGGAAAAAAACCAATGAAACAGGAAAAAGGGTCTTCATCTAACTGTTTTTGAATTGTTATTGTAAAATTTTTATTAGTAAAAACATGTAATCATTTGATAGTCAATGATAAAAAATATTTGGAAAATGATTAGTGTATGCCTTATATTTGTCAACAGAGTAGAGTTTTCAAATGTTTCATGACTTGACCTTTTAGGTTAATCAAGCCCCACTTCGGTGGGGCTTTTTTTATGCGGGTTGTGGAACGTTCACCACTTTGAGAATACCCTATTGTGTCCGGCACCAAAATGGATACCCTTGTTTTTTTGCAATGGTGTTTCATCGCCAAAGTACTTTTCGCCTCGGTTTTCAGCTGCACAAATTCAAAACTATGGATTACAAAGTTAATGCCGAGCTTGATTTTAAATTCAGTCTCAGAGATTCTAAAAGCAGAGCGATTGTCCTAAGGGTCTATACAGGTAAGGAAGAAATAAGGGACCGGATCAGCACCGGAGAGAAATTACCAAAGGGAGTAAAGTTGAATCGTGTTACCTGCACGGAGGATCGGTCAGTAGAGGCCAGGCAGGTTGCGGCCCGATGCAGATCCCTTCGAAGTAAAGTAGAGAATGCTTTAATCGGTCAGGATGTATCCACTGTGGAAAAGCTAAAAGCCATTACTGCAAAGTTCAAGAATAAGAAACTGGCTAAGCCTGTTAATTATGATGCATCCTCTCTAATAACTCCAGGCCAGATTACATTAAAGAAGGCCCTCGAAGATTATCTTAAAGGTATCTCAAACGGGAAGATCAAAACCCGTAAAATGACCCGTTTTGCGGAAGACACCGTAAGAAGTTATGGCCTGAAGATTCAAAACTTCCTGGACTACCTGGAAGAAACCGGTCAAGAACAACCGATTTGCAATTTCGACTTGTCCAGTACACAGCTATCCGCTGAGAAAGTTGAAATCAGAGATAGGTACAATGATCTGTTTGAAGGGTTTTATGAGCATCTTAAAGACCGGGACCTGAAAAGAAGGCTGGACCCTTCCGATACAGGATTAGCCGTGAACTCTATTGCCGCCATCATCAACAAAGTCAAAACCGGCCTGACCAACCGTTTTGATGAATACTGTTACGTACAACCCAAACTCAAGTTTTCCATTCCCGAAGAAGACTCCGATACTATCGTATTACCCGTGGAAATGATGGAAATACTTTTTGCCAGTGATGAGATCAACCCATTTGAACTATCCAGGCCACACGAGCGAGCCTATAATTACATCATGTTTGCACTGTCCACCACCTGCCGCGCCAGTGATATTTATGAAACTACCGCAGATCATATCCGGGAATCCAATGGGGAACTCGAATTCCAGAAACTCACCCGTAAAACCAATTCCAAGGTCAACTCCTATCTATACCCCGTAGTAGTTGATTTGATGAACCGGAATATCGAACGTTACGGGGATGCTTTTTACCCATTAGGACGGGAAAATACCACCCGGCAATCCTATGTCTCCAATATGGCCGGAACCCTTAAATCATTCTTCAAGCAGTTTGACTGCATGCATGAAGTCTATATGCAAGAAGTGCGGGACCCCAATACCAGGGAACTCAACATCATTAAGAAGCCCCTGTATGAAATGGTAGCCACCCACACCATGCGAAGGACCAGTATTACCTATATGCAGATCATGGGGATGTCCGATGCCGATATAAAACGAATGTCCGGGTATACCAAGAACTCTAAATCCTATGAGGAGTACAAGCGATTTGTGCCCAGCGCATTCAGGAGCAACGTTCAGAACTACATAGACAGGCTATCACAAGGCAACCTGGTGGAGCAAAGACCTGCTCCTGACGTTTTAAAGGTGATTAGGGACGAAAGAGGGGCCGCATAACCGCAATAATTAGATCGCAGGAAGGGAGTTAAAAGCTCCCTTTTTTTATTTCCACCCAGGCAAGATTATACATGGACATTGTTCTCAGGCCAGTGGAAAAGCATTATGTAAATTTGAGCCCTAGAGAGGCTGAACGTTCCAATTAATGTGAGGATCAGAATGACAAAGACGGCAAGTTCAAAGCGATTACATCAATTCTTAGAGGCTAAAAAGATTACTCAGAAGGAGTTTTTGACTAAGGTTCAAACGGTATCCAAGGATGATCTGAAAAAGGCTCTGGAGGGTAGTCTAATCAGTTGGGCTGTTGCTTTTGCAATTCAGAAGAGTTATCCGGATTGCAATCCAACCTGGATCGTAACCGGTGAAGAAGAAATGCTTTTAGAAGAAAAAACTCAGACCATCAATGAAAGAATCAAAGAAATCCGAATTTCGATGGGTCTATCTGCCGCAGAAATGGCCAGGCAACTAAACAAGCCACGTTCTACTTATTCGCAGATAGAAAACGGGCAAATGAAAGTAACCCTGGAGGTTATTCAGGCTATGCATGGTATCAGCAACTTACCCTATG
Source organism: Symbiodinium pilosum (assembly GCA_905231905.1). Taxonomy (NCBI): domain Eukaryota; class Dinophyceae; order Suessiales; family Symbiodiniaceae; genus Symbiodinium; species Symbiodinium pilosum. Next base: position 5,420 of record CAJNIZ010001881.1, on the reverse strand, counting down.
CGTATATTATAGATGGTAGTTCCAAATATGCTTCGGAGGAACAACTAAAAAGGGTTGAGCAACTGGAGCAGGAGAAAGTTGAACCAACCAGGGCTATAAAAATTCTGAGGGGTACCACTGGCACGTAGGAGAGTGTATAGAGGCCATCGCTACTCATCTATTAAAAGGTATCTGAATATAATAGGGAATAGGTATTTTGGCATTTCTATCTTAAAAAGGGCTTATTATCAAATTGTCCGCAAATATTCACCTGTGATGTGAACTACGCTCCACTTATTGCAGGTTTAATTGATACGGATATCTAATAAGAAACTAAAATAAGCGAAACTGTATTAAGGCCTTCAAGCCGGAAAAACCAACCCTTAGTATGAGAATTTTGCAAGAAGGTGTAAGAAATGCCTTTCTGATACCAGATTCATCTGTGAATTTGGAGCGGGTGTAAATGTGAGTTTAGTAAATGAAGGCCCGATAACCAATTTTGGTGATTCGAAGAACAAGGATAAGTGAGATCCCTCAGTCCTGTTTTTCAGGGTCTATCTAGCGCAATTTTCCTTTTAAAGAAGCATCGTCAGAATTGCAATCTTAAAATATATAAAAATCACTCCATACAAAAGATTGTGTAAGATACATTTCATGTAATCATAAGATTGTTAACCCACTCTCCTGAAATTATTAAAAGTCTTGTCATGTTAGGTTTAAGTGTTTCACGCCTTGGTTTAAGAGGTTTGTACTGAAGCCGGTTTCAACTTACTCTTATTCTAATTTTTTCTTAAACCATGAAAATCATGAAACAATTGAAAACAATTCAAAAATGGGCATTCCTGTTATTTGCAGGGGTAGCTTTTAACTTTGCCAGTGCACAATGTCCTGGTGTATTAATGGTCAACGAGATATCCAATGGAAAGTCCGGCCAGCAGGAGTTCATTGAACTAATTGCTGCCGCCTCTACGGATGCCGCCTGTGCCAGTGCTACTGAGGTAGATATCAGTAACTGGATCATTGATGATAATAATGGGTTCTTTAGTGGTTCATCCGCTTTTTCAGATCTTGGGATCTCTCAGGGGCATTGGAGACTTACTGAAGATGATGTGTGGACCAGCTTTCCTGTTGGAGCTTACCTGGTTCTTTTCAATGCTCTGGATTATGATGCCTCTATTACTGCATTTAACAATGCTGCTTTTGATGCCAATGGTATCTATTCTACTGATTCAGCTGTGTATGTAGCGGTTGGTTTTTCTTTGGCTATTGAAAAGAACTCCAGCGTTCCTGCTGCAGACTCTTTGGGTGGAGATCCTAACTACTGTACATCAGGCAGCTACAGCGTAGCTAATACCTGGTCTACTGCTGGTTTGCGTAACGCTTGTGGTGGTGACGGAATTCAAACTCGTTGCCCCGGTTGTAAAATTGGTCTTGGTGAGCCTTCTTTCTTCCACGGTTTCTCCTATGGAAGTGATAATGCTGCTCAAACCAATCCTAATGTTGATTTCCTGGATGCTGCTCACATCAGTTTTGCTCCTATGGATACCATCTGTGCTACCGGAAAAGCATTTTACCTTTCTGCCGGTACTGGTGCTAATGCTCCTGAGGTAAGTGGAAACTGGAGTGTAGGTGCTGATAGCCTTGTAAGTACTCCTGGTGCGCCTAACAGTGCTGCTAACGCAACTTTCCGCGATAATGTGGAGTCTTTGACTAACACTTACAATCGTTGCCCTGCTCCTGAAGTATCAGAAGTAGCAAAAGGTGTATTGATTGTAACTGAGGTATCTAACGGTCCTTCCGGAAGCTGTGAGTACGTTGAAATGATCGTTGCTGCGTGTGAAGATGATCAGTTTGCCCAGTATGTAAACATTCAGGGATGGATCCTTGATGATAACGCTGGTACTTTCAATCGTTTCCGTGATTGTGGTTCAGGTAAGTCCATCACTTCAGGTCACCTGAGACTGGCTTATAATGATGTATGGGATAGTGTAGCTGTAGGTAGTATTATTGTAGTATATAACTACAATGATAACTGCTACAACCTGGATACTGCCAGCTTTAATGGCCCTGATGCTAATGGTGTGTATTGGGAGCCTGTTGGGGGCCCTGTTTCAGGTGTAAACCCTAACATTGAGAGTTCTGGTAGTTACCCAAGCTCCAGTGATTGTGATTATTGCAACCCTTCCGGTAATGTATACGAACCTGCTACCTCATGGACCGGTAAAGTAGGTCTGAGTAACTCAGGTGATGGATTCCAGGTGAGATGTCCTGGTTGTAATGATATTGAAACCGGAGAACCTGCTTTTTATCACGGTTTAGGTTACGGTTCACTTTCAGGTTGGTTAAGTATAGCTGCAGGAACAAATGATCTGGGCGGCCCTGTAGAGAATTACTCTTCAAGTTCACGTATCAAATATGTATTTGTAGGTGAAGATGAAACTGAAGCAGGAAGTGCTGCATTCTGGGATCGTGAATCTGCTGATACCGCAGGAACTCCTCCTGCATCTTTGGGTCAGGTTGAAGCCAACTTCATAGGAGGTATCCAGTTTGGTGCATTTTCATTCCCATGCTGTGCTTCTTCAGGTGAGTCTTCAGGTAAAAGAGCTTTGAATAACAATACCTTCGATGAGCAAGGATTTGTAAAGAATGTTTACCCTAACCCAACTACCGGTCGTGTGAACTTTGAAATGCAAATTTCTGCCCATGCTCAGTTCCGCATTACTGATATCAGCGGCAGAGTAGTTGTAGAACGCGAAGTGAACAAGGAAACCACTTCTATGGATGTTGATCTTAACGGTCAGCCCAGAGGAGTATATATCTACCAGATCATCACCAACGAAGGTGTTGCTTCAGGTAAGATTATCCTTGAATAATAATCATCCCAACAGAAGGCTGTCTCCGTAAGGAGGCAGCCTTTTTTATTTAAAACTCACTCCAATGACAACAACATTACATTCAAAAACCAATGCAGCATGGTTATCATGTCTTTTGCTGTTTGTAAGCCTGGGAAGTGTTTCAAAAACATTCGCACAGGATGATACCCTTAAAATTATGGGGTATAACTTACTCCAGTATCCGGGCAGTACCATTGGCCGGGCTGATGATTATTTAAAAGATATTCTCAAGTATACCAAACCCGATGTATTGGTGGTCAATGAAATGACCAATGAGACGGGAGCTAATTACATTTTGAGTAATGCCTTGAATCAGGATGGTGTAACTCACTATGAAAAGGCCGTGTATACGGGTAATAACAGCCTTAATAATATGGCGTATTACAATTCGGATAAACTGGTTTTAGCAGATCAGGATATTATCAATACCACACCCCGGGAAACGGATGGGTATCGCTTTTATATGAAAGATCCCAACCTGGCTTTTCACCAGGATACTGTGTTTTTTACGGTATATGTGGCTCACCTTAAAGCCAGCCAGGGTTTTGAGTCAACGCGCGGTGCTGCGGCCACAACTATACGCAATTACCTGGACGCTAAAAGTGATGTGTCCAACCATTTTATAATCGGTGATTTCAATGTATACAATAGTACCGAGGCTGCTTACCAGACTTTTCTGGGTTCGGGAGCCTGCCGGTTCTATGATCCCATTGATGAATCCGGTATCTGGCATGCTAATTCTGACTTTGAAGATATCCATACCCAATCTACCCGCACCACCTCTTTTGGCGGAGGAGCTACCGGAGGTCTGGATGATCGTTTTGATTTTATATTGTGTACCAATGATGCCTTGTTAGGTTCCAATCGCCTTACCTATGTTAGCGGAAGTTATGCAGCGCTTGGTAATGATGGTAATCACTTCAATACTTCACTAATTGCTTCGCCTGTAAATTCATTGTACCCGGATAGCCTGGTGCAGGATTTGTATTATATGTCGGATCACCTGCCGGTTGTGGCTAGTTTTGCAGTAGATCTTCCGGAAGGCCCGGCTGTGGGCGCAGGACCATGTGAAGATGTGTTCTTTTCGGAGTATGTGGAAGGTAGCGGTGCAGGCCGTGCCCTGGAAATTCTTAACCCTACCGCCTTTTCCCGTGATCTTGGCGATTATCAACTGGAGTTTTATCCGGATGGGCAAAGCGCGCTTACAGCAGGTCATACTCTGAGCTTGAGTGGAACCTTGAGTGCCGGATCTGTCTTTGTGATCGGGGCGGCTGGTGCCGGGAGTTCAATTGCCAGTGTTTCAGATATGAGCAGCAGTTTGCTGGATAGTCTGTTAACCGGCAATGATGCCGTTGCTTTGGTAAATACAGTGAGCGGTGATACCCTGGATATCATTGGAAGGATAGGTGAAGACCCGGGCTCGTCCGGCTGGACGGTAGGAGCAGGCTCTACGGCTGATCATACCTTAATTCGTGAACATTATATTCAAAAAGGAAGTCCAAATTGGGCGTTTAGTTCTGAGCATTGGGTTGTAAAAACAACTGATCTTACAGACTCCTTGGGACAACATTCGTTCTATAGTTGTAATCCTGAGAATGAGTGTTCTGAACTTTTTATATCTGAATATATCAGAGCCTCCGGAGGCAATACTGCAATAGAGATCTATAACCCATCCGCTAACCCGGTAGTACTCAATGGTAGCTATCAGTTACGAATGTATCCTAACGGATCGTCTACCAGCTACTATGCTTCAGATTTGGAAGGAGTTATTTATCCGGATAGCGTGTTTATCATAGCTCCGTTTACAGCCAACCTGTCGGGTATTGTGAATAATAAAGATCAAACAGACGCCAGTTTTCCCGGGAGTACATTTTTTACCGGTGATGACGCGATTGCGCTTTTCAGAGGATTTGACACGCTGGATGTAGTAGGAGTTATTGGCGTTGATCCGGGTTCTTCCTGGTCGGTAAGCGGTACCAATGGAGTAATGGGTGCTACGGCCGGCTATACCCTTGTGCGTGATTCATCAGTGCAGAAGGGACAGCGGAACTGGAGCGTAGGGGCAGCATCCGAATGGGTGGTCTACCCCAATAATGAGGACGCGTATATGGGGATACATTACATGACGGAATGTGGAAGTGCTGAAGAGGCGGTGGCTGCCTCAGCTTTCCCGGATAAGAAACCAGGGGATGCCTACCAGGTGCATATATATCCCAACCCGGTTAATGAGGAATTGAGGATTGATCTTCTTTCCCTCGATGGTGCTGGTCCTGATGGTAGAACGGTGTTATATGCCGTAAGCACAACCGGGCAGGTGGTGTGGATGGAAGAGGTTTCAAGGGCTGGCACTTCACTGGTTGTAGATGTTTCAGCATGGCCAGCCGGTTTGTATATTTTTAGTGTAAAATCTACAGATTTTACCAGTAAAAACCATAAGGTTATGGTATTGCACTAAAGTTGCATGATCTTACATCAGTCATCTTTTAAAAATTAAAACAAAAAAGGAACAGTATCGGGTTTTAAGAAAGGAACCAAAAAAAAAATTGA